>JASANF010004796.1:0-11048 GCA_030248245.1 Trissonchulus sp. WLG1_4
GGACAAAAAGCTTTTACAGAGAATTCCGACCGCCCCTTAAGGGGGTAATGTCGTTTTCGTGGTTTTTGACATTTCAGTGTAATTTTCAAGAACACAGAACTCAAGCTAAAAACGGACTACGGCTTCGAAACTTTAACCACATTGTCTTTAGGAAAATATCCCCACCCGTTTTTTTCCTTTTCTAAAAATAGTTTGTAGAGTCGGTGTTATGGGCTTTTGAAAATTTTAGAGAAAAGTCAAATTACGTGATATTTGCACGAAAATGTGATTTTCTCAACGTAGAAACGACTTATCAACTATATCAAAAAAACGGGTGGGGATATTATGTCAGTGCATAACTGTAAAAAGTTTAGTAGTTGTTGGCTGATCTTGAGTTTCATAACTGTGGCGCAAAAATTAGTCAAAAAAACCGCTGATGGGGTGTATTCAAATGATAGCAGCAGTAAAATTGCAAAAGATAATCTGCTTTTAAATATAGTTTTTTAAAGCTAGAAGGTGTAAAAAAATGTAAAAAAGACCGCTCTAGTTTTTGTTGAGGTTAAGTGCAGTTATGGTAGTGGTGGTACACCTAAAAACGCAATTACCCCCTTAAGTCGAAGGGTAAGTCCCGGACTGTCAAATCTTAGTATGAAAAACGGCTGCGTTTGGTACCTGCGACGTACGTCAACGGTATGGTTTTCAAAAGTTTTTAACACGCATACATGCACTGGGTGTTATTTAAAGTTCAATCTTATTCTATGACAATATTCCAGTTTTTTTCCAGTTCTCAACAAAAACTACTACTGGCATTTTCTTTCTGTGTTCATTAATGCAGGGTCCGAATTCTGTGAAGACGACTGAAAAACGTTGACAATTAAAATACAAGTGAATTTCACGCGCTAAACTAGGTTTGAGACAAAACAGTGCCAACACAATTTCAGTTTGTTGTTGTTATCGTTGTAGCTGTCGTATTGCACAGAATAGTAACAAAGGTGCGTCTAAAATTGCAAATTGCATATTCATTCAACTGATATATATTGTGTATGTACCTTGTACAGTTCGGATGTACATTAAAATAAACCAAATTACGTGTAATATTGCCATTGTGAAGCTTGTCACGACACACATGTGTACATATATACATGCATATACTGGCGTTACGCATGAACACGTGAATGGAAGCTTCACGCTCAAGTTCTTGAATAACAACACTATCTACAGGTACTGAAAGGTACTGGGTTGGTTACGGTTTGTGGTATAGCAATCATCATGTGCAATTTACGACGGGGAAATAAAGTAACAAATATATAATTGGCTTCAGCTTAAAAGCTGATCAGTGTCTAGGCGTCTTATCTAAAAATGAATCCAACACTTACGAAGTAACACGTGACAATTTCAGCAATGAAATTACATTGCCCTGTGTGAAATTGAAATACTAACCAGCCATACCATTACGAATCAAATCGAGTATACACTGAATTCAGCTTTTGCTGTGACCTCAGAATCCCAGGGCTGTATGTGCAAAAAACTGAGGAGTAAGTCAAACTGCAGATGGTTGGAAAAATTTGACTGAAGTTCAATACCGAACTAATACTTGATATTTCTAACGGGTAATAGCTAAGTAGTACTACGTAAGGAGGTACATATGTACATATATACAGTGCAGCATTTGCAATTTTATATACTATATTTATATTATACGATCGAGTCACACTCCAACCCTCGTCCTGTGTAATTTCGCTGTTGCACAACTGTGCACTAGTTACGTACGTAAATATAAATAATGTATGCGAAACCGATGTGAAGTATATATATTCGTACATACATTATTTGCAGATGCTCCAATTATAACGGCACGAAATTCAATGTGACAATTCCAAGCACAAATTAGTTACTATTCACTTCCTTTTCCAATTAAAATTCTCGACACACATACACACACACGCACACACATCACACACCATACAATATGTATAGATATAGGCAACCCCAAAGCGGCTTCATATTGCATGCAAGATTGAAGCTGGCTTGTCCCAGTGTCCGCGCGCCGGCGGCTGTTATTAAAAGCTGGCACGGGCCGCCAGAAAGAAAAGCAGCAAATCTTATCGGCAAGGAGGCGGCAGCAAGTTAAATTTGGAGATACGGCCGGGATGCAACAGGGGCTAAATTAAAGTGCCGCGCCAGCATGTCCTGGATAGGTGCCAGATACAGGGTCTGGCCGCAGTGGCTCTAGCAACGCATACAGACACGGTTAACATGCTTCAAGGTTAAAAAATATGGATTTGGGAATGTTTGTGAAAACCTTACAATTCACACACACACACCGATTAGCAATGGTATATACACAAGATACATGAATTGTAATTGACTCCTCTGTATGCATATCTACATTGTACGTACTTCTGTTTTCATTAGATTCAAATCAAAAGATTGCTTTTCAAGTCCGAAAAACAGATTTTTAAATAAGATCTCTTATTTTCTTACAAGGCCACAAATTCGGTAACGACAAGAACATCTCAGTATTAATTGAAAAGTTACGTAAGAGCATTCCGGTATTAAGCAAGCATGTACTTTCATGTTACAGACTGTTACATCTTCATTAATTTGACATTTCATCTCAACATACAAACGCACGGGTACGACCTAACTTTTCTTGCTAATAACGTTCGCTCCTTCAATGAGCGACTGACCGACTTAATTTCACAGAATGTAACCTAAGGCTACAGTTCTCCATACAGCAGCCAAGTCACTGTGGGATCATATTCTTGCAGCACCTCTCCCAGTGATACCTTGTAGCAATTACTGAAATGAAAATGTGTATTTGATCAGTGTATAAGGTAAACATTATTTATACATATACTATATGTATATACACAGAATTAATGTGAGCACAAAGCTTTAGTCGAGGGAATGAATCCAGCCATAGATCCATACGTAGTTGTAGTATGCCTGTATAACTGTCGCCGGATTCAAATTGTCGTCTGAATCCCATGGTGCAGTATTTGCCGAACGCCAACAACATAGGCAAACAGACATAGCAGTCACTTGGGCTGCTTTATTGCTTTATTATTACTGACGTACACTGTACAGTCAGAATCAGAAAGAAGTATTAAAGTTTTTAGAGAAAGCACAGTTAATACATATGTGTAATCTATATATAATATATATATATGTAATATATATCTAATATCTATATATAATATATATATATATATATACATATATATATATATATATATATATATATATAGGGTTGCTAATTTACATGTAAAAAAGTCCGGACTTTTTTACACCTACTTTTTTACACTGTAAAAAAGTGTAAAAAAGTGTTAAAAAGTGTAAAAAACTGTAAAAAAGTGTAAAAAAGTATTTTATCGCCTAGAATGGTGTTTAAACGTTTTGTAAACTGTTTGAGACCAGCTTTATAAAATTTGTGACCGCCGATCGGTAACATGTTTCAATCATCTGTCGCTTGCTTATGTATTGTAGATAAGTTGTTTCTGTTATATAAAATCAGAAAGAAGGAGGAGTCCCATCTGGGGAAACGCACCTCTTTATTTTGCCCTTAAATTGAGCCAGTAGCTATCTTTTAACGCTAGACAGAAGCGTGTCTACAAAGAACAGAAGCGTGTCTACAAAGAAGTATCTATATACAGACGCGTGAAGGACCCAAAGTTTTTGAACTGTTCCCTATTGCGGAACAACCGTATTTCTGCGGTCAGCAGTAGTCACAAAATCTGACCCATATGTTGGTTTCATTCCAAACAAGTTCCATTGTTGGTTTGTTTTCAAAAATGTTGGTTTTCTGTCGGTTTCGTTACACGCCACACGGCCGTCGGAAAGTACGCCGCACGACCACATCAAAAATGATGTCGAAATTTTGAATAATGCAATTCAAACACCGCGTGGATACCGGTTGCACAGATATATTTACCCACACACTAGACTGTATATAATACGCTGGAAATTTTTTACATGTGTACCATTGTACCAATAATTCAACTTTCACGAATGGGAGTGGGTCGTACCTTGGGTCGTTAAAATTATATACATAAAGCAAATCATACGCTAAAAGTTCCTGAAGTGTTATAGCCAACATGATAAGTTTCAGGAAACATTTTTGTATAAGGGTTTTTATAAGAAAAATTTTGGTTACTTCAAACTTGAGTAAATTTTGATAAATGCGAGACTTGAAATTTTTTTCCGGCCATTTTTTCAAATTTTTTTCAGAAAATTGGCAAAATTAGTAAAATATTTGTAAAAAAGTGCGAAAAGTAGGTGTAAAAAAGTGTTAAAAAGTGTAAAAAAGTAGGTGTAAAAAAGTGTTAAAAAGTGTAAAAAAGTAGGTGTAAAAAAGTGTAAAAAAGTTGTAAAAAAGTCCGAAATTTTGCTACTGTAAAAAAGTGTAAAAAACGTTTTTTACTTTTTTACACTTCGCAACCCTATATATATATATATAAATGTATAAATATACATACCTACGTACGTACGTATATACCCCCTCAACTGAAGCTCTACAAGAGCAATTAAGCACACCCATAGTGTGGTTATAAGCAACTTTAACGACCACCATAAGCTGACCATTATCTGCTATGATTATTTATGCATGGACACTGTGTATTAAAGGAACCAACTCGGAGTTGATTTATTTCTCCAGGCTACATTAGTATTCTACTCACTATATTCTATGAATTGTGATTGGAGAGACGCTTACGGTAGCCAGAAGAATAGTTCATGAATACCGACTGTCATGCACAATCGGATGAGGGGAGGCGGCACACACTCCTTCTAGCTAAAGTCTGACAAAAAATGTTGAGTAAATGTTGAGTAAAAAGTAAAAAATGTTGAACACTGAGAGGTCGCCTGATTTCAGCAACTACAAACTTCTTGATGGCTAAGTTTGTTCTTCTCGTTTCGTTGCATTTTCATGTTTTGCCTCAGTGTTCAACATTTTTGTTCAAACTTTACTTGTACGAACAAGACCAAGCCTGAAGCCTTATATACATGTATTCGACAGGAATGTTATAGGAATACCCCCATTAACCCGGCACCCATAAAACTGAGAGCAATTTTTACGTTTTCTGGCGAAAAATTAATATTATTATAAAAAATATTATTTTCTGGCCAATTATGACTTTTTTGGCCTAAACTTACGTTAACATCGCTCAACCCATCAGAACTACCCATTTGCTCATGTTTAAGTGCCACTGTACATTCACTGAAGTGATTTGGATCTAAAAGTTTGCACGCGCTGGAACGCACACATCTTTTTTACCTTGGCAGGACCGTCCCTGCCTCACTTATGCTAGTATGTACAGACTGTTGGCGGGGGGGGGGGTGGCCTTGCTACATACATATTTGCCTTATATGTATGTAGTTCAATCACAGTAAAGCGTCAGCGTGCACGTTGTAAATAGCTGCAATAAGTGTGCGTATGCTTGCGTCTTGAAGAGTGCTTGGCCAATGTTTAGTGTTGTCTATCCTGTGTCCTCCAAGTATCCCCCATTGTGAAGTACGACAGAGACAAGTAGGTAAGTAAGCAAGCAAAAACTGTTTCTTCTTACATATGCATGCATGCACAAAGTATTAATACTTGTTTATGTTAGACATTAGCTTACAGCAACTTACTAAACTGCACACATGAATTTATGCAAATACAGTACATATACTGTATGTATGTGTATGCTATGCTATTGTGTCTGGTGTCTGCCCAATTGTGTCACTGTTTATTTTTTGATTGTACTTAATTACTTATTTAGGTGTTTTATCAAAATTGATCGTGCGATCCGGGAATCATTGTTTTGGGGCACACCGCACAATTTTATTTTAAGTGACAAATTTTTACTTATGTCAAGAAGCAAGGAAGGATTAGGGCTTTCATTTGATACTCATGCAGTTGGAGGGGATGGGGGAAGCTCCTTCCTAAATTCAGAGACAGTTGAGAGATTCGGGCCGCCAGTGGTGAAAGAGGGGGGGGTCCCAGCATGTGCCATTTTGTGGCGTAATTAGGTTTCGTTCGTGAGCTTAGAACCAGAACCGTCGGCCATAACTAAAAATTTTGACACCTTTTGGCTTTACTAACGAAATGTAGTTAGTATAGTCATTTATGTAGTCACTTAATCTAATTCACTTGTCAGTGGCGTACCCAGAAAAAAAGTTTCGGCGGGATTGACTGAATTCGACTCTTGTGTAATGGGTTAAAGTGCACTTTTTAGTAATTTTTCACCACTTAAATTCGCATTGAAAGAAGAATTAAGCCACAGATAGCAGGGGTCTGGGGGCGTCAGCCCCCAGTAAAAAAAATACATTTTTTAATTTTTCGGCAGAATTTAGTCAACTGGAAACATATCAGAAATATTTTCCGACAAGAAAAGTAAAACAAATAGATAGGAACAGCATATTATCATATATTACACAAGTAAGTTCAGCAGAATGTACTGTTGCAGACATGCATTGGCTTTGATGAAAGATAATACCAATTAATAGTAAACCACAAAGTTGCAGGGGTCTGGGTCGGCAGCCCCCAGAAGAAAATGAAAATTTTGCCAAATTTGGTCAATTGGAGACGTATCAGAAATTTTTTCGGCCGGGCGACAAAAACCAATGGGTGGACATCATAGACAACTTCTTCAGGTTCGACCAAAAGAAGAGGGGTCGCGACCCCCGCGACCCTCCTTCTTTTTTTCCGACTGAAATTTTAGGTACACAAGGGTCCCCCCTTTGGGTTTTATGGTCCGGCCGGGAAAAATTTCTGATACGTCTCCAATTGACCAAATTTGGGCCAACAAATCAAAAATTTCCCCAATTTTTTTTCTGAGGGCTGCCACCCCCAGACCCCTGCAACTTTGTGGCTCTATTATCCTTGCTGCTGCGTTTCATTAAAACGTATGCATGTGTATGTGGGTACATTGCAATTAAATACACTATTTAATGTATCCTTTTAGCTATTTTATGGTAGCAAAAACGACGATTTTAGTAAATTTGCGGTTGTAAAGTCAAAAATCTTCTTAAAGTTTTCACATATGCTGACTCCTGGACCCTTGTCGGCCCACCAGCTTATTCTCATTTTCGGTTTTTTGAGCACCAATTTTATATACTTTAGATTCAGCTCTGGTCACAAATTAGCATTGTTTTTGAACGAAATACGCTAATATGTGTCGTTTTTTGCGTTAAAATTGCAATTAAGTGCATTTTAACACAATTCAAAAAAATCGAAAAGTCATTCCCCCCCTGAAATTTTTTTCTGGCTACGCCACTGCATCATTATATATATATATATATATATATATATATAATTTTTATTGCAAACTTTCTCATTCTTTTCTATTTGTTAAAATGCACTTAATTCAATTTTAACGCAAAAAACCACACATTCCAGCATTTTTTCAAAAACAATGCCAAATTTTACCAGTAAAAAGCACAAAATTTGCTCAAAAAACCGAAAAAAAAAGCTTGCCAACAAGTCCAGACAGCAAAAAACTTAAAAAATTTTTCACTTTACAACTCAAATTCACTAAAATCTCTTTCTCTACCAAAAATACTAAAAATACATAAATAGTATAATTCAGTGTACCCACATACACATGCATACGTTTTAATGAAACGAGAGAAGGATAATAGAGCCACAAAATTAGGGGTATGGGGAGCGTTTCAGAAAAAAATTGGGGAAATTTTTGATTTGTTGGCCCAGATTTGGTCAATTGGAGACGTATCAGAAATTTTTTCCGGCGGATCCAGTAAAACCAAAGGGGGGCCCTGTGTACCTGAAAATTTCAGTCAGAAAAAAAGAAGGAGGGTCGCGGGGGTCGCGACCCCTCTTCTTTTGGTCGAACCTGAAAATTTCTATATGTCACCCATTGGTTTTTTTGTCGCCCGCCCGAAAAATTTCTGATATCTCCATTGACCAAATTTGACAAATTTTCATTTTCTTCTGGGGGCTGCCGACCCAGACCAACTTTGTGGTTTATTATTAATTGGTATTATCTTTCATCAAAGCCAATGCATGTCTGCAACAGTACATTCTGCTGAACTTACTTGTGTAATATATGATAATATGCTGTTCATATCTATTTGTTTTACTTTTCTTGTCGGAAAATATTTCTGATATGTTTCCAGTTGACTAAATTCTGCCGAAAAATTAAAAAATGTATTTTTTTACTGGGGGCTGACGCCCCCAGACCCCTGCTATCTGTGGCTTAATTCTCTTCGCGTTTTCAATGCGAATTTAAGTGGTGAAAAATTACTAAAAAGTGCACTTTAACCCATTACACAAGAGTCGAATTCAGTCAATCCCGCCGAAACTTTTTTTCTGGGTACGCCACTGACAAGTGAATTAGATTAAGTGACTACATAAATGACTATACTAACTACATTTCGTTAGTAAAGCCAAAAGGTGTCAAAATTTTTAGTTATGGCCGACGGTTCTGGTTCTAAGCTCACGAACGAAACCTAATTACGCCACAAAATGGCACATGCTGGGACCCCCCCTCTTTCACCACTGGCGGCCCGAATCCCTCGGCTGTCTCTGAAATTATGAAGGAGCTTCCCCCATCCCCTCCAACTGCATGAGTATCAAATGAAAGCCCTAATCCTTCCTTGCTTCTTGACATAAGTAAAAATTTGTCACTTAAAATAAAATTGTGCGGTGTGCCCCAAAACAATGATTCCCGGATCGCACGATCAATTTTGATAAAACACCTAAATAAGTAATTAAGTACAATCAAAAAATAAACAGTGACACAATTGGGCAGACACCAGACACAATAGCATAGCATACACATACATACAGTATATGTACTGTATTTGCATAAATTCATGTGTGCAGTTTAGTAAGTTGCTGTAAGCTAATGTCTAACATAAACAAGTATTAATACTTTGTGCATGCATGCATATGTAAGAAGAAACAGTTTTTGCTTGCTTACTTACCTACTTGTCTCTGTCGTACTTCACAATGGGAGATACTTGGAGGACACAGGATAGACAACACTAAACATTGGCCAAGCACTCTTCAAGACGCAAGCATACGCACACTTATTGCAGCTATTTACAACGTGCACGCTGACGCTTTACTGTGATTGAACTACATACATATAAGGCAAATATGTATGTAGCAAGGCCACCCCCCCCCCGCCAACAGTCTGTACATACTAGCATAAGTGAGGCAGGGACGGTCCTGCCAAGGTAAAAAATATGTGTGCGTTCCAGCGATTGCAAACTTTTAGATCCAAATCACTTCAGTGAATGTACAGTGGCACTTAAACATGAGCAAATGGGTAGTTCTGATGGGTTGAGCGATGTTAACGTAAGTTTAGGCCAAAAAAGTCATAATTGGCCAGAAAATAATATTTTTTATAATAATATTAATTTTTCGCCAGAAAACGTAAAAATTGCTCTCAGTTTTATGGGTGCCGGGTTAATGGGGGTATTCCTATAACATTCCTGTCGAATACATGTATATAAGGCTTCAGGCTTGGTCTTGTTCGTACAAGTAAAGTTTGAACAAAAATGTTGAACACTGAGGCAAAACATGAAAATGCAACGAAACGAGAAGAACAAACTTAGCCATCAAGAAGTTTGTAGTTGCTGAAATCAGGCGACCTCTCAGTGTTCAACATTTTTTACTTTTTACTCAACATTTTTTGTCAGACTTTAGCTAGAAGGAGTGTGTGCCGCCTCCCCTCATCCGATTGTGCATGACAGTCGGTATTCATGAACTATTCTTCTGGCTACCGTAAGCGTCTCTCCAATCACAATTCATAGAATATAGTGAGTAGAATACTAATGTAGCCTGGAGAAATAAATCAACTCCGAGTTGGTTCCTTTAATACACAGTGTCCATGCATAAATAATCATAGCAGATAATGGTCAGCTTATGGTGGTCGTTAAAGTTGCTTATAACCACACTATAGGTGTGCTTAATTGCTCTTGTAGAGCTTCAGTTGAGGGGGTATATACGTACGTAGGTATATATATATATATATATATATATATATTATTGCGAAGCGAAAAAAAACAAAAAAACATTTTACAGTAGCAAAATTTCAGACTTTTTTACAACTTTTTTTACACCTTTTTTTACACCTACTTTTTTACACTTTTTAACACTTTTTTACACCCTACTTTTTTCACTTTTTAACACTTTTTTTACACCTACTTCGCACTTTTTTACAAAATATTTTACTAATTTTGCCAATTTTCTGAAAAAAATTTGAAAAAATGCCCGGAAAAAAATTTCAAGTTTCGCATTTATCAAAATTTACTCCAAGTTTGAAGTAACCAAAATTTTTTTCTTAAAAAAACCCTTATACAAAAATGTTTCCTGAAACTTATCATGTTGGCTATGACACTTCAGGAACTTTTAGCGTATGATTTGCTTTATGTATATGATTTTAACAACCCAAGGTACGAACCACTCCCCATTCGTGAAAGTTGAATTATTTTTGGTACAATGGTACACATGTAAAAAATTCCCAGCGTATTATATACAGTCTGCAGTGTCTGGGTAAATATCTCTGTGCAACCGTTATCCACGCGGTGTTTGAATTGCAGTGTATTTAGAATTTTCGACGTCGTGTTTGATAGTGGTCGTACAGCCGTACTTTCCGACGGCCGTGTGACGTCTAACGAAACCGACAGAAAACCAACATTTTTGAAAACAAACCAACAATGGAACTTGTTTGGAATGAAACCAACATATGGGTCAGATTTTGTGACTACGCAACCGCCAAATACGGTTTGTTGCGCAATATCAGGAACAGTTCGAAAATTTTCGGACCATAACGCGTTCTGTATATCGATACTTCTTTGTAGACACGCTTCTGTTCTTTGTAAACACACTTTCTGTCTAGCGTTGAAAGATAGCTACTGGCTAAATTTAACGGCAAAATAAAGAGGTACCTTTCCCCAGATGGGACTCCCTCCTTTCTTTCTGATTTTATATGACAGAAACAACTTATCTACAATACGTAAGTAAGCGACAAGTGATTGAAACATGTTACCGAACAGCATTCACAAATTTTTATAAAGCTGGTCTCCAAACAGTTTTCAAGAACGTTTAAACACCATTCTAG
>JASANF010004797.1:0-15519 GCA_030248245.1 Trissonchulus sp. WLG1_4
TCAACCTGTCGTTTATCGTTCAAATAACCATACTCTTATGGACCAGTCTTCGTCGTCCCTTGGGTTCCAGACGAACCATCTTCTTTAGCGCAATCGTAAAAGTCAATGTGGGATTACTATAGCGTACTAAATCATCAATGATTGATAAGGGTCAAAACCTGCATTTGAAAAAGTACCTCTTAAAATGGTTACAAACTAGTGTTGAAAGTTTAATTTTATTGCTAACTGTACTGGCTACTAAACAGCATCACCTCGGTTTATTGGCCTTTTTGCAAAAGTCTATGTACCACATAACGGCAAAATGTCAGATCACAAAAAAATGATCACTCCATCGAGATTTCAGACGGACACTTACTAATAGATTTGAATAGATCTAAGCTCTAGATAAACTCCAGGCACATCTATAAAGACGCATTTCTTAAACTAACATGATCAGAAGGGAAAGCTTTTGATTCCAGCAAAATCTTATGGCGATCCTTGGTAGGATTGTAAAATGTGCACTGAAAACACAGACATAAAGCAGCTTCATGCTTTCAAACATAAATACGCAATAATGTCTCACTACATAATCTTATAAACACTGCTACACTTGCCTAATACCCACAGCCAACTGACACATAAGGTAGTAAATAACAGACTGTTCGCTCCCAATGACTTTTTGTACTTTTTTTACTTTTTCCCCAGTCGTGTTAGCAGATCCTTTGATGATAAACTGTATTCATACCACAATAATAAATCGATTGTGATCACATTACAGGTTAATTGACATTAAAAAAAACCAGTATCTACTAAAAACAATGTAGAAAAAAGCTTTAATTACCAGTAAAAGATGTATATCTATCGTGAGTGCGTTCATAACTGAGATTTCACTTTCAAGAGCCCCTGAAAAAATTTAAACACATGAATAATTATTTTGTGGAAAGTACAGAGCAAGTAAAAAACAAGCATACTAAAAAAACAATAAAATCACAATTATTAAAAAGCTACAGCTGCAATAATTGAATTGAAACAGGACAAAAGCAATTCAAATATATGAGCAAAAAACTTGAACACAACAACGTTACAAACTTAAAAAAATAAAATAGAAAGCCATTTTAATTGAGGGCTGTAGTATATTTCAGTTCAACACATGCTAGATGTATATTCAATGAAAAATAATACCAATAATGACAGAATTAGAAGTATCATTCGATCAAAAGAGGACATACCAACTACATTCGCCATCGATTTAATGCAGGGTTCATCACAAAGAGCGCCTGGCAACGAACCATTAAACTGGCACAGTAATCCCCTGAAATAAATAAACTCAAATGTTAAACTTTAAACTAATACCCTAACACAGTGAAAACTTATTGCATAATATATATATATAGTCAAGAGTATAGTAGGTAAGTGTCAACGTACATTTCAGACCAATCCTTGAACGAAGACTGAACATAGTCAGCAGTCTTTTTGGGCATGAGTCCCAGAGAGTTACCAGAAAAGTAAACAGCATCTTCCTCGGGATCAACTATGCTGGGATCGACTGAAAATAATACAGGCCAAATGAATTGCGTACAGAGAATGAAAATATGAACAGTCACATTCATTACCTATCCTTTTACTAAGTCTGGCAAAAAAAGCTACGCCGCTTATTTTAGTGACATGCCTTCGGCGACTACTTGCCATATGTACTCTTAACAGTCAAAATCTTTTCTTTTCGTAACGAAATCACATGTTTCGTTTTGTCAAGTGGTGCAACTACTTTTTGTCAGACTATAGTTTCAATTAGACAAATGAGACAACTATAACATGAATCGGACCCCGCGTAAAAATATCTGCAATAAATATTGCAAGACCAGACATTCTTTCCGCCTTCTACCGATTTACCGATTAGTCCGCTGTATTCCTTTACCGGCTAATATTAAGCGTGTATGTTAAATCGTGTAGTCCAATGATAGTTTAGAAATGGATTCGGACTAAAATTAAGCAACTGAGTTATTCTAAGTCGCTTAGACCGTTTAGTTCGATATGTCACTCTTAAACTCGGACTAAAATAAGTCCAGTCCATTTAATCCGATAAAGGAATTAATTGATCCCAAGACACCAAACACATGGATGCTCACAGTTATATATACACAGGAACAAAAAGTCAAAAATACCAGTGGGAAGTGTGGCCTTTTTCGGATAATGAAATTCGTTTCGGAAGTTCTTGAGTGGGTCTTCCTCATCCAAAAGCTGGGCAAACTTTCGGTCGGTTAATTCTACTTCCCAGTGCTCTACCTTTTTTGCTAGCACAGCAAGTGGGTGGTCTGACATTTTAGAAATCAAGCACTGACTTTACACATAACGATATAAAATAACAATACTGAAGACTTCAAGAAAACCGAAAAAAACCAATACAAATGACACACAAATAGGTCTAAACGTTTTATTGTACACGTATTGCAAAAGTTGGTACATCGTACAGAACTGACCAAAATTACTTGCAACAGAATTCAGACTTCCAGAGTCAAAGCGGAGTCGAAGTCTCTTGATTCCGGAGTCAAAGTATATATAGCTACAGATATACAGTATGTATATATATACTTATTACTTTGACTCCGGAATCAAGTAACTCTGACTTCACGTTGACTCCCGAGTCTGTAGTAAGTAATTGTGGTCGTTACTGTACATATATACAAGCATGTGTACACATGTCTCATGGTTTGGACGTTTATTGTTTAACCTCTCAAGTCTTTTTAGATAAGAGCAAGTCGTGATACATAAAACAAATAAAAATAGCTGTTACTACAACAAAAAACTTGTTAAAGCAACATAAAAAAAACTTGTGAAAATCTAAGCTGCCTATCCGCTACTTAAAAACAGGAGATAAAAACCTGAATACTTAAATTTAGAACAGATGATAAGCCAAAAAGTTCACAAAAACTAAATTTTCTTATCACTGAGAATTTGTTATAACAACAAAAAATAACAGAACTTTAAAACAGTAGCTGGTTTCGTCTTGGAAAGTGAAACTAGTAAATTTACAGTATGTTTCACACATACGTACACTAAATAAAATCAGATTAAACGCAAACACATGTAAAAGTTACTATCAGCAAATCTTTAACAAATTACAGAACATCGTAAAAACTGTTTATTGTACAGACCTTTATCATAAATCAACATACAGCAATTAAACACATTCAAAACTAAAGCCTGACAAAAAGAGATGCGCCCCTTACGTATGTATTTTAGTGGCATGACTTCTGCGACTATTTGCTGTACTATTAGGGGTGGACGCGGGTTGAACATTTTCCAACCCAACCCGCAGCTTGATGCTCATGGGTAACCCACCACTGACGACCCAACCCGAGCAATAAAAGTCAACCCGCGACCCACTTTGACCTACCTTTATAAGATAACAGACCTACTGATTGGTTGATTTTCACAGATGCCAGTCTATTTCCACAGTGTACACGTATACGTTGTTCGCATTTCTACTTTACCTGAAGGGCACTACATATTACGCAGTACCCGTAATTCTCTAAAATTGGAATCTTAAGTGGAAATTTTTTAATTTCGTGGGTCAGAAAAAAATTGAGCGACCCGCGCAACCAGAAGTGGGTACCCGCGGGTTGACCCACTGCACAAATTTTCTTACTCAACCCAACCTAACCCGCGGGTACCAACGACCCGTGTCCGCCCTTGTGTACATACTATTGATAGTCAAAATCGATTCTTTTCGTAAAGAAATCACATGTATCGCTTTCTCACGTAATGCAACTATTTTTACGCGGCGGCCTCAGCCGCCGCGTATATACTATAATACAGAAGCAGAATTTACACGTATGTCCTGCTCATGTGTTAATTATTACTTCGTAGAATTTGCTAGGTCCTATAAATACGTTATTTGTGTGTGCGTGTGTGTATCGTGTGTGTTAAACATGGCTCTCAACGAAGAGTGTAATAAAGTCATCATGTCAGTGTGTAATACAAAGATCACGCTCGCATATTGCTACACTGGGTAGTTCCATGCCACGTGTCGGTCAAGTGCTGAAAAGTTTTGCACTCAGTAAGCACGAAATGAAACCTTTTGGAAATATGCTTCCTAAAATGTTTATTATCGCGTCGGTACCGTTAAGGTGCAGAAGCAATTGGCATACCATGACCCTGCCTTAGTACAATGACATGCATATGACAAATCGTCAACAGCTACCGCGGTTGATTTATTTTTTTATTTAGTTTTTCAAAAAAATGCATTATATTTTTCTCTTGAGAAGCTTTCGTAAAGATTCTGGAAGCACGATGCAACTTGACGAAAATTACAAGTTAACAGTATTGACTAAAAAAAATTTTGGTGCCGCGTTTTATATTCAAAGAATATCCTCGGCATTGTACGTAAGCATGTCCCAATGAAGTCTACGTATGTAAAATTCGTTTAACTTTACTCGCAAAACGTACTTGTTTTCTCAGACTTTGAACGTAGCAAATCTTGATAAGAACAATACCATACAGAATGCTTAAAAATCACGCCATATTAGCTTAGCATGGCAAAATACCAAGTTGTCTAATTTTCTTGCAAACCTGAACTAACAGTTTACATAATATATATGTATGTAGTCTTTCAAAGAAGAAGCGTCAAGGTCCACGTTTACAGTGCCGAATTCATGCAGGGAATGTAAATATGAAGTTCGGCCAGCCGGCACCAATTTATCCACATCCAGAGTGTCATTTTGGCATAACTTCTTAGCCTGTCGGATTGTTATGCGGGCCCAATTTTGTCAGTCCGTCGAATGTAGCTGGCCGGCCGGAGTTTTTAATCGGCCGGCAGCGATTTTGGCTTAGCGCATTTGCATAGTAATTAGGTTCACGCCATATTAGCTTAGCATGTCAAAATACCAAGTTGTCTAATTTTCTTGCAAACCTGAACTAACAGTTTACATAATATATATGTATGTAATCTTTCAAAGAAGAAGCGTCAAGGTCCACGTTTACAGTGCCGAATTCATGCAGGGAATGTAAATATGCGGCCGCGCCGGCGAAGAAGTTCGGCCAGCCGGCACCAATTTATCCACATCCAGAGTGTCATTTTGGCATAACTTCTTAGCCTGCCGGATTGTTATGCGGGCCCAATTTTGTCAGTCCGTCGAATGTAGCTGGCCGGCCGGTGTTTTTAACCGGCCGGCAGCGATTTTGGCTTAGCGCATTTGCGTAGTAATTAGGTTTTGTAATTACTCGACCGGGCTGACATCAATTCTGAATTGGCCATGACTGCTAATGGGCCGGGCCAAAGCGAAAAAAATTAGGCTTATGCCGATCTCACTGTTCCATTGCCTTCTAAAACTGGATGGTTGCCGTTTAATTTAACCTTCTTGGCATATTACAAGCCGGCCCTATACGCATTACAGGGAGCAAAACAGAACCGGCTCAATAGGTGGAATACATAAAGGCGGTCTAACGTTAAAAGCAGTCTGAGGCGTTTTATTTCAATACAATATGTAGGAAATTTTTACACGTATTTCATAAATTAGAATGTTGCCCTTCGACTGCGTTCAACAAGATTCAGCTAAGACTGCCTATATATATGCAATCCTCCAAATCAGTCTGACAAACATAGTTGCGCAACGCGCAAGTACTAAATTACTTAATTTAGTGGCATAACTTCTGCGACTACTTGCTGTGCTCTTGATAGTCAAAATCTTTTCTTTTCGTAACGAGATCACATGTTCGTTTTCTCAAGTGGTGCAACTAAAGTCTGACCAAAAAAAAGTTGGACCCTGAGATAAAAAGAAACACGCGATTTCATTACGAAAAGAACAAAATTGTAAGCATCAAGAGTACAGCGAATAGTCACAAAAAGCACGCCATCTGATTTGTGTCAGGGTTCACCAATTTCTGGTCAGACTTTAGTAACCTTTAGTAACGAAGCTCAACATTGACGACTCGCGCTTGCCAACCGAACACGATTCTAGAGACAATGCGACCCTCGTGTAATCACAGAACCTTCAGATTACAGATCGTCATAATGCAAAATCTACGATCTACCTTGGTTAAGTAATAATAACAAATGTATGAACAACCTTAGACATCACAAAGGCGTTTACTACTATAAAATACATCAATATTCATATAAACAAATAATCAAACAGGTTTATTATACGCAAATAAATATTAGGTGATGACATCAAATAAATAATACAATACTCTTGGCGTCTATTTCAATTTATGTTTCATATGCCAAAAGCATCTTTCTCAAAGCGAATCCACAAGCCAAATATTTTCTACCAAAATACACCTCATGACAGCAAGATTTTCTACATGATCAATAACATGGACAATTTTTTACCAAACAAAAAATTAAAAACTTTTTAAGAACAATTTTTCAATTTTGTTCAGGAACAATGAAAATTCAAGACATAATTAAAAATACCGTAAAAATATCTGCTTGAGTAATACTCCAGTTCATAACTGTAACCAGTAGCTTTAATGGCAGGAGAAAGGAAATAAAGTAAGGATAGGAAGTAGTGTCAAATGTACCCATGGTTAATTCTGAGAATACGAGTCGTATACGGCCCCTGATAAAAAAATCAACTCAATAAACCGTCAACCCTCCGGAAATAGTAGAACCTGGTTACCCACACAAGTTTTCAACTTCCACAGCCAATTATTATATAAATTAATTAATCAGTCACTAATTATTCTTCCCGAATAAAGTTAATATTTCCAGTAACTTTGGGCTGCGGGGCAATGCTTCGTTCCCACGGATGTCGGGGGCAGACAAACAGTCTAGCTGGCAGCGGTGTACAATGAGTATTTTCAAAATCAATGAAATAATGATCCGTCAGGTACAAAGCCAGCTGCTGAAGATCGGTGCTACTTAAATTGCCTCCCACATTCAGTGGAAAGGTGGGACCATGCAGCCTCACGTGGGCCTTCAGGAATTCCTCCCAGAATCCCATATTTACACTATGGGTGGTCATCAGGGCTTCGCGTTCGTACAGCTTCCCACAGGCTAGCCACTGGTCCACTAGGTCCAGAATAGCCTGTTCCTTGAAAACGTCGGGAAAGCGAGAAACCAGCAGCAGCTTCAGCAGCGTGTTAGCACGATTACTCTGCAGGGGTTTGTCGTTATCCGTGAATATGACCTCGTCCATTGTTCGTCGCACCAAATACAGCGGACCCTGATAGTAGTCGAGTTGTCGAGCGATCGGTAAATCGAGATACTCGCGCACTGTTTGCTCCACGAGGGCGTTCCAGGACTCGGGCATCCGGGCTTTGGCGAGCGGTAGTAGATCGTCAAAGGTGGCATCGAGAACTAGACCTGAAAAAAATGAAATAAAAAAGCAATTTACGAAAGCAGTCAATAAAATAATATCAGTGTGGCATACAAATTATTGTTCTTGTAATTTTGGTTATTGGGCATCTTAAAATGGGTGATCAGAGAAATAGAAGATGATGTCTGAAGTCTAATTAGATTCAGGCTAGACAAGGCAAATCCGAAAAGTGCGACTGACACAAACTGCGATACAACAGGTACAACAGATTACTACTTTAAGAATGCGTAATTTTCAGATTGATCTGGTGGGTCTGTGACTCCTTAACCCTTTCATTCATAACCGTGCTTCAGAGCAACAATTAGCCCGATCTCCTACTAGTGAAACCATGTCCAAAATTTGTTTCACAAAATCATGTCCTTCATGAGGATATCTTAGGTAGCCGAGTGAAGCGAGCTGGTGGCTGGCAAAGTTGTCACTGGGACGCATGTCCAGTCTGTGGCAGCGGATCATAGCCCAGCCAACGCTTGGACTTAGTGCAATTTAGAATAATTCATGAAGGAAAGGGTTAAAGAACCCGCAAACCATACCTGAAATGTTAGGATATTGTTTGGTGGCCCAGGTAGCCGTGAAGCCGCCAATGGACCACCCGAAGATGACTATCTGTTCTGGCAGCCAGCCCAGGGACTCCAAAGCGAATTGCACCACAACCTCCATGGCATCGCGCTCCTGATCCGGCCACGGCTCGCCTAAAAATATATCTAAACTAGAACTGCATGGGGGTTTCTAATTAAGGGGGCGCTCCGGGAATCGGGGGTTACATCGAAAATTGGCAAAAAAGTTGGCAAATGTCAAACTTTACTATACATATATGTAGTATGGCACAAAGGAACACTGGAGGCAAAATTTCAAACCACGTGATTATGTCACGTGACTCCCAGAGCACCAAACGTGAGTGAATTTTCGGCAAATGATAACTCTGCTTATACTTTGCGTATAGTCAAACTTTATATATCAAAATGTAGCTTATGTACTTCTCTAGTTGAACATTATTTTGGTTTTTAACATTTATGTCGGATTCGGATAAAAAATGTCATTATGTGTTTTCGAAGTCGAACTCTAAGCAATAAAATTCATATTAAAAAATTTCCAAGCTTTATTTTAAAAAACTAAAAAATTGTTCAACTGCGCAGAGCCTAAGACTATAATTGTGCAAAATTTGGTAGAAAAATATCCTACCAGCATTTTATAATCGAATGCCGAAAAATTGGTTTTGTATTCACACAGCTTATATTTGAGTCTGCTGCTTCTGAAAATGGTTTCTTGTGCGATTTTTTTGCACAGAACGCAATGTATTTGTTTTAATTTTCCATTACGACTAATAAAATTTACGTATCGCAGGGGTTTTTTTTTCGTTTTCGAAAGTGTGCAAAATCTGTGCAAAATACTTTTTGACTGTGCATTTTACTTTTGTAGTGTGCAAATTTTCACTAGCCTATTTGTAGCCCACTAAACCTGAAAGCTGAAAATTTCACAAGCACAAGGTCAGCTCTGCGCAATTACAAATTTTGACCGAGCCTTTTTTATGTATCTACATTCTCTCTTTACATTTTACAGTTTCGGCGGTGGGGGCAGGAGCCCGCAGAAGCCGTAGATTTTTTACACCTTTTAGCGTAGTGGTTCACATCATTAAATGTAATTTTAGTCTTTTTATCGAAACAACTAAGGTTGCGGGGGTCTGGGGGCGGCAGCCCCTAGAAGCCAACGCTTTTTACACTTTTTGACAAAGTGGTTTACATTACAAAATGTTCAATTTAATATGAAAAATAAACTCACTGCTCACTGCTGCGGGTAGGGATGGAAGTCTCGGTTTTTACCGAGACCGAGACTATGAAACCTAGACTACCGAGACGAAGACCAAATTCTGAGATCCCAAAGACCGAGACTGGGTAATTTTTTGACATTTATAATATAACCATTGATTTGATGACTTCTTAAAAGTTTTTAGGCAAAATTACTAGACCACGATCAGACATGTACTTCCCTGGGACTAAATTTTGGTGACATCCCCCCTTACCTCCAGAACTATATACATGTCGAACCGCCCGAATGGTGGGTCGCTAGCCCGTTCGTACATGCACCACCTCACCCTCAAACTATGATCACTCATAAGCCCTGTGTGAGTAATTTTCGTCCATGTATAGTATGTATATAACACACACATATACCGGATCTATGATCTAGGATCTAGGATGAAATTTCTGATGGGGGGACGCAGGGGCATACCCAGAAATTTTCAAAGGGGGGGTTCAGCCAAAATTTTTAGCTATGTTAGTACGTGTAACATAAGCCACATGTTGTTGCAGGGGTCTGGGGGCGGCAGCCCCCAAAGCTAGCGTTTTTAGAAAACTTTGAAATAAAATTTGCATTGAAAACTTGATTTTAAGCCATACTTGGACGAGAAAGAATTATCGCGGGGGACTGGGGGCAGCAGCCCCCAGAAGCTAGAGCTTTTTTAGAATTTTTAAATAAAATTTGCATTTAAAACTAAGTTTTAAGCAACACTTGTCGTATTTAGTATTTAGTAAATCAGAAATATTTTTCTACAGGAAAATAAAACAATATAAGAGAAGGGAACATCACATCGGACAGTGTATATATTACACAACTAAATGCTGCATAATGTATTCGTTTAGATATTTTTACACAAAGGGGGTGAAAATTCACTGGGGGTGGAGATACAAAAAATAAATGAAAAAGGGGGGAAATAAACAATTTCGAGGGGGAATCCTTCCACTCCCCCCCCCCCTGGGTACGCCTCCGTAATAAATTGACCGAAAGCAACTTTTAAAAATTTGAGCTCCGAAGCCAAAAGTGATTGTATGTAAAAATAGAGTAGCAAATGTAAAAAGTTGGACAATTTTGATTTTTGGGTCAAATTTGGTCAATTGGAGAATTATTGAAAATTTTTTCCAGTGAACCTAAAAACCAAAGCGGGGACCCTTGTTGATATTTTCTTATGAGTTGGCCAAAAAGGGGGGGTTCAGACCCCCTGAACCCCCCCTGGGTACGCCCTTGTGGGGACGGTGAAAAACTTCTTAAATTTTTTATTTGTAAAGTTTCTTCACGAGCACAACATTTTTTAGCCGGATATTAAGAACCTTATTAGCGGAGCCAGAAAAAATATCGTGAAGAAATTACTTTTCGATTTTTTGTAATGGGTAAAAATACACTGTTTTTCTATTTAAACACAAAATAGTGCATGAGAAATGCAAGACCACTAGACTAAGGGTCTGGGCGCGGCAGCCCCTGGAAAAAATTCAGATTTTTGCAGTTTATGGGCCGAATTTGGTCAAGTGCAAACGTATCAGGAATTTTCTGCACAAACTTAGAACTAAGGGGGGAACGTCACATAAGACAGCGGATTATAAAAGTAATGCACCATAATTTACTCATGTATACATGCAAATGCAGCATTATGTATTAATGTACAGATGCATAGGCTTTGATGAAATAGAGATACAAGGAATAGTAAGCTACAGAGTTTCAGGGGACTGGGGGCGGCAGCCCCCAGAAAACAAAATGGAGAAATTTTTGTTTTTCAAGCCAAATTTGGTCAACTGGAGACGTAGCGGAAATTTTTTTCTGGCCGGTACGTAAAAACCAAAGGGGCACCCCTAAAACGTTGGACGGTCAATTCTTCCGGACTGGAAGGTTGTGCAAAGTTTGTGCAAAATAATTTCAGACTGTGCAAAATACTTTTCAATTGTGCAAATGCACAGTATTTTGCACAAAAAAAACCCCTGACGTATCGTCTGTTTGAAAAACCTCAAAAAGCGTTGATGCTCTGGCTTACTTGCTGAATTTGTGTAAAAGTCGAATAAAATCAGTAAATTGTCCAATTTTTTCCAAAGTTTTTGCCATGGAGATATGCGCGTCAAAACATCAGAAATAGTATTTTGGGCAACTTTTCTTCAAGAATGATAGGTCATTTTGGCTGTTTTTAAAAAATACGGCCCAAATCCTTGATTCCCGGAGCGCCCCCTTAAGCCCGGTTCATACTCGTCCTTATCCTTGTACCCTTCTCATCCTTCATCTGACGCAATTGTAGATAAACCGTATTCAGACCGCCGGCATCCTTCATCAGGCAGATTTCGTGTACATAAAACAGGGACAATAAATTCAGACAAAACCAGTCTCATTCAGAAATCATACCAACTTTCAACTCAAAATATTTCGCTCGGATGCGTCCTCCACGTTTATCCTCTTAATACGCAGATTGCCTCAATTCGCTGATTTACGCACAAGCTTCTAGGCACTTCATGTTACAGAGAAAAAATAACACAATCACCTTCACTGCCACTGAATCCGGGGTGATTCCATCCCAGCACTGAGTAGCCAGCTTCCAGTGGCGTGGTCATGCAGCCAATCTCCAAATAGCCAGCGTTGCCCTCGCAAACTATCACCAAGGTTTTACTAAAAAAGGCCATAATCTAGTCAGGCTTCAAACCTGGATAACCCATCAATTAGATTCAAATTATAATTCGTTTGAATCAAATAATAATAATTATACAAGTTATTATTAGATTATAAAAAATAGATTTAAAAAATATTATTAAATTAATAATTCTTATAGAATTCTTTTACAGCCCTTCTACAAACACACGCCAGGCTTGCAAAAACACAACGGTATCGTATCAGTACCAGTGCTCGAGTTGTCTGTTGAAAACAATCTAAATCTCCCAAAATAATATTTTAACTAAATCTACCAAAAAATGCTCAGTGTTTCTCACCCATTCTCCTCAAATTTACTATCATTCCGTCGATCCACAAACATCGACTCAATAGCCCGGCCATTCTTGGTCAACAGCTTATATCGCCGGCCCTTGAATTCTTCCAGCAGTTTCATGCGCCCCTGTTCTAGCATCGGGGCAACCAGGGCTTTCATGAGACCGACGCTGCCCGGATACAGCAGACGTCGACCGAAGGACTGAGCTGCCAGCCAGCACAGAAACTTGGACCCCACAAAGTTGACCTTCTGATAGGGGACGGGCGGCAGGGGGCCATAGCGAAGCTTTTCTGAGTCGCCCGTGTCCTGAAAATATAAAAAACTGCTGTTGTTTATTGTTTTTACATATTATATATACATTTTTTATATTTATTTTCCGCAGTTTAGGATGTGTGGCTAAAGATAGCGGTTTTGGCCTAAAGTTCGCCTCAAGCCCGGTTCTTGTCCTCTTAAGGTAGCGCTCAGCAACAAAACTCATGTTTGGCGCTCAGCTCATGCAATAAATAGCAATACCACTTTAATTGTATATCAAAGAGACATCAAAAAAACCTATTTACAATACAGTTCAGCACTTTAATGTGAATGTGTCAAATTTTATGACCATGTCGAATTTCCTATTCACACTAATTTTGTTTTTCACCTAGCTCAGCAAAACTTCAACCGATTTTGATGATCTTGGTATCAATAGAAAGATCTCTCAAAAATCTAGACGTGATTGATCTTCGATTTTTCATTTTTATTTTTGATTTTGCAAAAAATCGATTTTTCAAAAATCAGTCGTGTTTGAGCGACTACAAAGAGTGCTGCGGGCCAAAATTTAAAAATCGAAAAACTTTCACGTCTGCATTTATATTCTTTCTTTCATTGTGCAAACTTTCAACTCAATCGCAAGCAGCAGCTGGGACCCAGGTCCAAAAAAAGTAGTCGATTTCGCTACGCAGAAATATAAGGTTTGCCCACACGTTTCACTTTTTCAAAAATTAGACCTTTCCTAGGACTGCATATTTCCGTTGAAAAAGTTACAAAAAGCCATACTCAATTTTTTAAGAAATTAAATCAAAAATTTGACATTTTCAGCTTTGTAGGTTTTTCATTTTGGATTTGCTGTTTTCACGGCTAAATAATTCAGCAAAATTTCAACGTATTCTTAAGTTTAATACATCAATTTAAAGCTAAGAAACCGCATATTTCAATGATGCGAGTAATCATTTTATATGGAAACAAAAATTTTTTGCTACGGCTACAAAATTGTCCAAAAAATTTAAAAAAAAAATTATCACAATATGCACATCAAATGAAAGCTATTTTCATTTTGAACAACTTTCCTTCTAGACATTATGGTCAAAAATGTCGCTGAAAAAAGTTAAACGCCAAAGTCGGTTCCCCTAAGCGCCACCTTAAGGTGGCGCTCCGAATAACTGACTTTGGGCAGTAAACGTTTTCAGTCACGTTTTCAGGTCTTTGTTCTTGAAGAAAGGTTGTTCAGCAGTAAATTAGCTTTCGTTTGATATACATAACATGTAGTTTTGTTGAAATTAATTTTTTGACCTGAATTTTGATATGGCAAAATCTTCAAATCGATTTTCCGAAAAATTGTATATGGCTTTTGTTACTTTTGATAACGGTTTTCCGCAGATAATAGGTGACTGCAACTTTTTAAAAAGTCGTTTGTGTAGGCAATACATTTGTAAGAAAATTTTCAAATTGCGTTGAGCGATATTGACAAAAATGCACTGTTTTTCAAGCTAATTTTTCGTTAGCTACTTTTTGGCTTCTCCAACTTTTCTCAATGGTTATGTGCATTAAAAATATGCTCTATTTTTTCACACTGTCGTTTGTGTGGGTAAACCTCAGATTTTTCTGATCAGCAATAGCCTTTTTTGAATCGTGATAGCTCTCCTCCATGTCGGTTTTTCATTGTGAAATTTGACTTAAAGTTAGAAAATAAGTAGATTCAGGTGTACCTTCTTCGAAAATGTTGATTTCCGATTTTGGTGAAATTCTGCAGCGATTTCAAGTTGACCAATTTTAAAAAAACTAGTGTATTTTGAGCCAAAACAATTGGATTAAAATCATAAGAAAAGATACACCTCGGCAACATAATTACCTACAGTTTAAGCTATAGATCGTAAAATTTGAACACAGTTTCGCTCAGTTATGCCGTTTGAAAAATTATGCGCATTTAGCGAAAACAGAAATTTTCAATCGGTGATAAAAAATCAGAACAAGGCAGCAGGCACGCGAAACTTACTCAGAAACAGAGCTTTGTAACAGGCTTCAATATATTTAAACGAAATTCATTCTAGCTAGAACATACGTCGACTTATAAGATAATAAAGTTATGGAAGTTATTCGGAGCGCCACCTTAAGAGCACAGGAACTGGGACAAGGATAAAACTTGTACAGTTGCTATAAAAAATTGACCGAACGGTATTGGCTACTTTTTTGCATACGCACCACTCACTAGTTAGGGCTTCAACATGGTTCTGACAAAAAATTGCCACATTTGACCCAGCTGATTTTTCGGAATAATGCTTATGGACAAAACGACAGAAACAAGGACAACGGAACGACAAGAATGAACCGGGCTTAAAAGTGCGCATCTTTAGGATTAAACTATAAGTTCGTAGTTGGATCGGGCCGGGTACGAATTACCTGAGCCTGAGCCACGGCTTGTGCTCATGAGTTCGGATCAAAAGTTCTGCTGGAATCAGCAAATCCTAGATGCTTACTTAAAATATTGCCTGCTTTGCAATTTTTTCAAATCCTGGATTTTTAATACAAATTTTACCTGCTTTGCAGTTTTCTAGAGTTAGGGCCCTTGTGGCTGTGACTAAAAAAGTAAAAACATGACGTAAAAACATAAAACTGCTAAAAACCAACGTTTAACTCATCCCTTATAACCATTTCAGTTTAGTTAGATAAATTTTCAATGTAAAAAAAAATAAAAAATCTACCTTCCAAACGTAATCCACGGGCCAGGAATCGAAACCAAAATCATATCGATGCAATAGAGCTGCTTTGTCAGTGGCTGATGATCGTTTGGCGAGCTCGTAGACAGCGGCAAATTTCACGTAGTGCACATTGCTCAGACGACCCAGGCCTAAAAAATAGAATTAATCCAATTAATCCAGTTAATCCGATTATCTCTGCGTCAGTCAACTAACGTACACGAAACCGTCGTGATCAAATGTTAGGTAAACTTGTAAACTTTGGTGAATATTCGGGGATACTTCAATGCACTTCATACGGTGCTATGTGAACGTGAATCCTTGCAAACCCCCATACGATAAAACAGGAACGCAGCTAGAGGAGGATAAAAGAAACAAACAAAGTATCCCCCTTGACCAGAAAAACAAAAAAATTCAGGTATATACGTCCTGAATTGATTACATTTGGCTGAAAAAGCATACTTCTGTTGTTTTTGAGGGAAAGTCCTGGCCAAAAAAGTCACTAAAGTCACTATATAGTCAAATATAGTCACTCTCCTAT
>JASANF010004800.1:0-13870 GCA_030248245.1 Trissonchulus sp. WLG1_4
GACGGAGGGGCAGGCCTGCCTCGACCAGGGGGTGACCCTGGATTCACAACACAATTACGACAGTCCTATTGGGTACCTCGCGTCCGGCCATTAGTTAACAGACTTATTCGTTCCTGCGCAACATGTCGACGATGGGAAGGTGGTCCGTACAAACCTCCTCCAGAACCTCCTCTACCAAGTTTGCGTCTTAGCGAGAATCCTCCGTTTACATACACTGGACTTGACTATCTGGGACCGTTGATAATAAGAACTTATGGCGAAAAAAGAAAAGCATGGATCTGCCTTTTTACTTGTGCGGTGACGAGAGCAATACATTTGGAGGTAGTACCAGACATGACAACGGAACAGATTGTGATGTGTTTGCGTCGTTTTGTTTCTCGCCGTGGCAAACCAAGTGTCATAATCTCGGATAACGCCCAAAACTTCAGACTGGCAAACTCCTGTTTGAAACGAGTTTAGGAAGACGTGATAATAAATCCGGACGTTGTTGATTACGTTGCTTATGAACGAATTTCTTGGAAATTTGTCCCGCAACATGCCCCTTGGATGGGGGGCTTCTATGAACGTTTGATTGGTTCTGTGAAGCGGTCCTTGAAAAAGTGCGTGGGCAACCGCCTACTTTCCTGTTTGCAGTTAATGACTGTGGCTACTGAAATTGAAGCAATCTTGAATTCACGTCCTCTAGTCTACATTGGATCGAAGCCAGAAGAGATACCAATTTTAACCCCAGCACATTTCCTAAATCTGAATTACAAAATTGGATTACCTATAATTAAAGAGAAAGAAGATGACCCTAATAACGGTAATAAAGTCTCTTCTGCGGTTGAACTTATTGAGAAGTGGCGGAAGGGCCAAGCCTTATTAGACAGTTTTTGGCACAGCTGGAGAAACGATTATCTACTGAGTCTTCGGGAACACTACAAGAAAACTAAATTATTTCGCTGTATTGAAACTGAACCAAAGGTGGATGACGTAGTGCCAATCAAAGAAAAGAACCCAAGAGGACAATGGAGGATGGCGAGGGTGTCCAAGTTTGTTCATAGTGCAGACGGCAAAATTCGTTCAGTTGTTGTGACTACAACCAATGGACGTTTTCTACAAAGACCCGTCAAATTGCTGTATCCACTTGAGCTCCAGCAGAACGGGATTGCCGGGGCCAGCGGGGCGGTGCGTGGCCAGCGGGGCAGCTGAGTCCAGCGGGGCAGCCGGGTCCAGCGGGACAGCCGGGTCCAGCGGGACAGCCGGGGCCAGCAAATCAGTCAGGGCCAGTGGGGCAGCCGGGACCAAAGAGGCAGCCGGGTCCAGCGGGGCAGCCGGGGCCAGCGGGGCAGTCGGGGCCAGCGGGGCAGCCGGGGCCAGCAAATCAGTCAGGGCCAGCGGGGCATCCGTGGCCAGTGGGGCAGCCGGGGCAAGCGGGACAGCCGGGGCCAAAGAGGCAGCCGGGTCCAGCGGGGCAGCCGGGGCCAGCGGGGCAGCCGGGGCCAGCGGGGCAGCCGGGTCCAGCGGGGCAGCCGGGGCCAGCGGAGCAGCCGGAGCCAGCGGGGCAGCCGGGTCCAGCGGGGCAGCCGTAGCCAGCGGGGCAGCCGGGTCCAGCGGGGCAGCCGGGGCCAGCAAGTCAGTCAGGGCCAGCGGGGCAGCCGGGGCCAGTGGGGCAGCCGGGGCCAGCGGGGCAGCCGGGTCCAGCGGGGCAGCCGGAGCCAGCGGGGCAGCCGGGTCGAACGGGGCAGCCGTAGCCAGCGGGGCAGCCGGGTCCAGCGGGGCAGCCGGGGCCAGCAAGTCAGTCAGGGCCAGCGGGGCAGCCGGGGCCAGTGGGGCAGCCGGGGGCAGCGGGGCAGCCAGAGCCAGTGGGGCAGCCGGGTCCAGCGGGGCAGCCGGCGCCATTGGGCGAGTTCAATACGAAAACGAAAAAACTACTAGAAGAGCTGCATTAAAAGCAAAACTACTACTTAAGAACATTGCAGCGGCGGAATGTCGCTCTGATAGCGAATGACTTAAAAGGGGAACTAAAAAAAAAGGAACTATGTAGTTGACACTGAATGTTGAACTACGACTACTATTGATATGTAACAGGCGATATGGGTGATTAAAGTAACTATCTATCAATGATTAGATTTTCTGCAATTAGGGCTTAACGAACATTTTGACAACATTATTAAAATTTTTATTCACAAAACATGTATATAATGCAGAAAATTCTAACTCCAGCAGCTAACGGTTTTAGTTTAAGAATTCAAACACAGCCTCAAAGACTAAACGTAAACTAACACGCCTAGATCATGAAATTTGCATTGGTTCATTCACAAGATCCAGCAGATAAATTTGACCAATTTTACAGTAAGCCTTAGCCAAGCAACACTTCTTTACGTATTCACATTATTTTTAACTGGCTTGTTTTTTGTCATAACTAGTCCGGCACGAACAAAAAAAGTTATTTATTTGAAGCACAAATTCGGCACATTATTTATACAGCAAAATCTTGAAAGCAAATTAGTGGGGCTGTCACCATTCAAAAATTGGAAGCTGACAGCCCCAACAGTCAACATCCATTTTCTCTGGAACAGGTGCAGCTGTCGACGTAATTTCAACGGCACAAATTAGCACAAATTGGGCACTAATTTTTAGGATAAGTTTCATAATTTGTGCTTCAGGTGGGGCTGTCAAGTTCTGTGACTTTTAATCTCTGGGTAAAGGTAAAAATAAAATTGAAAACGCAATTAACGTAGACGGTTGAGGTTAAAAATTTGCACAATACGTTAACTTTAGCTGCGAAACAAGATAAAGCAGTTTCCTGGCCCGAAAATTAAAGGAAACTATAGCTATCACGTTGGCTTTAGTCAATGTTTGAGAATACGACTTTACCTTCACTTTACCTGTGGGTAAAGTTAGCCTAACTTTCCCTGCAGGTAATTTTGAGAATACGGCCCCAGAGTTATATTTAGCCCAATTTCACCAGTAGCAAATGTTTTTTATAAAAAATTACGTAAGATTTAGCGGATTTTTTTTATAATTCCGTTTAGCAGATTGAAGCCAGGCACCAAGGCAAAACTTTTAATTTTTAACACAAATTTTCGCTTCCAGATTTTGTCTTTATTCTTTAAAACTGTGGCACAAATTACACTGATACATTTTGGTCATATAAAATGAAAGAACTCCAAGTTTAAGGTGGTATTAACGAATGTGCAGTTTTTTAAATTGTTAAAAAAATTTAGTTAACTTAACCGGCATTTTTTTTAAATAAAGTCTCTTTAAAATTGATTCATATACACGTAATGGCAAATTAAGTTGGCGGGATCATGTGAAAAATTCTCAGGAGCAAGCTAAGCCAACAAGCCAAACTACACAACAGGAGAATAAGAATTTAACAGTTCTGGACACTTTTCTAAGCGCATGCACAACGCATAAGCACAAAAATGAACATAATTAAACTTTTGCGAATTTTCTAGACCCGAAATGAAAATTTTTTAAATTGCTTATATTTTTGCGCAGATATAGAACCCCAAAGTTCAGTGTGAACAGAAACTTTTGACTTTAAAAGCTTATATTTTATTTAATAATTGACGAATCCAAAAATCGTGCAATTTGGTTCTAGATAATTTATTTTTAATTACTTCTGTCATTTTTTGCATGTTTATGTTGTTTAAACTCGTCAAAAAAGTGGCCAGATTTGAAAGTGGTTAAATTGGTCAAATTGGCCTGCATATATCAAGTGTCACATAAAACATAATTGTAGTTATGCCATGAAACTTCACACAATTCCAGAAAAAAATAGCGCTTTCCAACGATATAAACAAGTTGCTTTAAAGTTAATTATTCACTGAATACTAGCCTGTTGAAAAACACTGCACATTCGTTAGTACCACCTTAAGGTGGTACTAACGAATGTGCAGTGTTTTTCAACAGGCTGGTAATCAATAATTAATTAACTTAAGAGCACACTCTTTATACCGTTCGAAAGCGCTACTTTTTTTCTACAATTTTACGAAGTTTTATTGTACAACTCTAAAGATGATTTGTATGGCACGTGTTAAAATTGGACCCATTTGTCTTTTTTGAGCACTTTCAAATCTGGCCACTTTTTAGAGAGTTTAAACAACAAAAACATGCAAAAAATGGCACAAATCTTTAAAAATGAATTATGTAGACCCAAAATGCACGATTTTATGATTTGTCAATTACTAAATGAAATATAAGCTTTCAAAGTCAAAAGTGTCTATTCACACGCAAATTTCAGGTTCTATATCTACGCAAAAATAAAAGCAATTTAAAAAAATTTCATTTTGGGTCTAGAAAATTTGCAAAAGTTTATTCATGTTCATTTTTGTGTTTATGCGTTTTGCATGCGCTTAGAAAAGTGGCCAGAACTGTTAAATTTCAATTCTCCTATTGTGTGGTTTGGCTTGTTGGCTTGGCCTGCTCCTAAAATTTTTTCACATGATCCCGCTAACTTCATACGTATTTATATGAATACGAATTAATTCTTTGCTGACTTTATTCTCAAGAAAATGGCGTTTGAATCAGCTAAATTTTTTCAAAAGTTTAAAAAAACTGCACATTCGTTAGTACCACCTTAAGGTGGCGCTCCTGAAATGTGACTTTTCGAAAAACAGCAGTCTGGGGCCAATTTTAGATGCACAATGGCAAGCTGGTGTAAAAGTATGCCTAAACACAAAAAATGAAGTTGATTGAGACAAATTAGCATTCGCTGTAGACCAAACGTGAGTGGAATTTCGGCTTGCGATTTCTCTTCACAACTAACTAGCTGTTGCACAACCAGCTCATTTTGCTCGCCTTGATCGAGCGGTCGCAAAAAGTCATTTTACATGGATATGATCGATATATGTAATTGAGAAACACTAAAATCGCTATTTTCGAAAGACATAAATTTGACTAAATTTTTTAAATACTATTGATTTGCTCAAAATCTAATTTTGCGACCGCTCGAAGACGACAAGGTGCATTTATGTGCCAAATTTTAACTTTTTTGGTTGAGCCAGTTTTTTAAAATCGCAAGCCGAAAATTTGCGTTTGTATTCACACGCAGTATATTTCTGTCTAATGCAAAAAATATTGCGTTGGTTCGCAAGAAAAAACACTACACTAAATAAAACATCAAAAACTTTTTAAGTATGTTTCAGTAAAACACAGCTGCTAGTGTTTTTTAGCCTTTCAAATTCATTACATACGTGTAAATGCACTGGCTTGTGAAGGCGTTTCCGTAAAAATCTATTTTTCTTGCTGAAATTAGCTCAAAAATTTTCAATAGTTTTTATGTGATATTTACATCAAATTGAAGGAAATTCACTTTCTGAACAACTTTTGTTCTTACGATGCATGTTTATTTTTGCGCGTTTTCAAAATAATGGCCAAAACCCACATTTCAGGAGTGCCACCACAGAAAAAAAATGAGTACAAAATTTATACAAAAAAAGTACAAAAATTATACAAAAAATGTACAAAAAATTTTGTATAAATTGTGTATAATTTTTGTATAAATTTTGTATTTCTACCTTGGCAAGTTTGTATAAATTTTGTATAAATTTTGTACTTTTTTGTATAAGTTTTGTACAAATTTTGTGTAAATTTTGTACTTCTCGTTCAAACATTTTTGTATGATTTTTGTACATTTTTTGTACAATTTTTTTTTAAATTTTTTTGGGACGTTTTTTACTGATACTACAGGCATCAGGCTGCCTAAATGTCTTTAAAATGGCAACTAAAACCACAAAAATATTTCTCAATTTTTGTATAAAATTTGTACATTTTTTGTACAAAATTTGTATATACTTATTTTGTATACATTTTGTACAAACTTTGTATAAATTTTGTACTTTTTCAAAAATTTTTTTGTGACCTTTTTCACTGATATATCCTACAGGCATCAGCTGCCTAAATGTCTATAAAATGGCAATTAAAACCAACAAAAAAATTTCTGAATTTTTGTATAAAATTTGTACACGTTTTGTCCAAAATTTGTACTTATTTTGTATATGTACAATACAAATTTTGTATTTTTATTTTAATAGTATATACCATTAATAGTTTTTTGTCAAAATAACGTTATATTCTCGTTCAGCAGCTGAAATCAACTTTTTCTACAGTTTTTCAACTAAACTGACAAAATTCGAAAATTTGGTCAAATTGACCATTTTGGCACTTTGCCAGGGTTGCCAAAGTGAAACAGCGCACACGACGCGGATCAAACAATATCAACTGACAGCCCTGCACCTGTATATTTAGATGAAATTGAAATACAGACCGAGTGATTATCCATTAAAGCGTTATAAATTGAGTGAAATCGTGAAAAATCATCTTTTCAACGGTATTTATCACAGGGGGTGCACCAGTTCTGGCTACTAGGTATATAAATCTGACAGCAAAACTAATATCACGCTGAAATGCACATTATATTCGCATACAAAACGACAGACCTCCATCTATCTATTCATAAACAAAAAGACCTCCATCTATATTCTATAACCGTCTTGTCTTAGCTGTACTGCCAATATGTAGCGTCCACCGGTCAAGGTTGGGCAGGGGGGGAAAATTATTTTTGGCCGTCAATCGCTTCCTACCCCATCTTTTAATAAAAATATGAAAGCCCCATCGTCAGCCATGCAGGGTTGGGCACCGGAAAAAAACTCCCGGAAAAAAACGGTTTTTTTCCGTTTTTTTCCGAGGGGTCGGAAAAAAACGGAAAAAACTCGAAATTTATAAGTTAGTCCAGTAAAGGTTAAACTTGCACAAAATGCTTAAAATCGTTTAGAAATACAAAAGTAAAACGTTTTTGTGACTAATGAAGGTTATTGAACTAGTTGGCAATGGGTGGAGGGAACGATACTGACTTCAAATTTTGAGATTTGCGTAACCCTGCATGAACATGGAAATATACGGTTTATTGAGAAGCTATGAAGCTATCCGTTCCTTTTCAGGGTGTGTAAGAGAATATAATGAACCGTGTCTATAATCACTATACTATACTATATCGCTATAATTTTTAATATTACATTTTTCGTGACGTCGGACCAGCTTATTTTTTTACTACTTTATCTTAAGTAACCTCGAGCGGTTGCTTCCTTTCAACAGGCCAACAAAAAACAACTTGATTTTACGAAACAAAAAACAACTTGATTTTACGAAAAATTAAATTCAACGTTTCACTTGAATTTTTAGCATTCTCAATTAGAGCGGATCTCCATTCAATCAGCGAAATTGGATCAACATTTAAACATACGCCCTATTAATACTAACAAACTGATCCCTATAAGGTTATACATCTATTTAATGGATAAATTTTCGTATTAGTACACGTACATTTCGACAACAAATCAAAATATTTAACCAGAATGCAACAGCATAAAACTTTTAAGCAATTATCCAGGGCTTTGAGCTGTTCTATTTGAGCCAAGAAAGCCTTTCTCTAGACGCAATTCTGACCTTTTTTGGCGAAAAGTATATAATATGGCGGTTTTCCCGTTTTTTGTGCATTTAGGCAAAAATTGTTTAAATTCAATTAAGAGTCCAATTTTGAATTGCGAAGTACATTAATTCTTCAAAGGTTAGAATTCCCACCCTGAATGGCAGAGATTGAATACACTTTGCAGTTTGCAATGTCAGAACCATTCACTCTTTTGTCGACTTTAGAACCCCACCAGTAAACTGATAAACTGACAGCGAACTTACCCCAACTTAGTCCTACACTCCTTCCTACCCCACCATAACTAATTAGACAAATTTTAAAACAGAAACACTGGCTATTATGTAGGGATGGAAGTCTCGGTTTTTTTTCCGAGACCGAGACCGAGACCGAGACTACGAAACCGAGACTACCGAGACCGAGACCAAATTCCGAGACCGCCAAAACCGAGACTTTGGGTCATTTTTTGCCATTTTTTCACCTATTAGTTTGATGACTTTTTATAAGTTTTTAGGTAAACTTACAAGACCATGGTCAGACACCTTGGGTAGATTTCACCACGGTGGTTTTTAAAAACCATGGTTTTACGTACGTTTTTACATGATTTGCACATAATTTCATTACGAAATATTGCCTGATTCCTTACGAATTTCGTTGATTTTCTTAAACCATGGTTTTTGCTTAGTTGAAACTTAAGCAGAAGAAAAACCTGCTATGCTGCAGGTTTTAAATTTCAACTGAGCAAAAACCATGGTTTTAGAGAATTCACGAAATTCGTAACGAATCAGACTATATTTCGTAATGAAATTATGTGCAAATTATATGCAGACGTACGTAAAACCATGGTTTTTAAAAACCACCGTGGTGAAATCCACTCCTTATGTATATATAATTAACAGCTACATCACGGCAATGTTGGTTACGTTCCTGGCTCTTTCCTCCTTTTGTGTGGGTATGGGGCCGTGTCTACTTGAATACTGTGAAATTTTGACCTCTGTCCCAAAGCAGACGCAATTTATCCTTGTTCACGCCAGAAAATAGCAATATCAGACACTGTTTGGCTGAATTTAGTTAAAAATCACTCAGCTTGTATTGGAATTACCAATGTTCTGCTAAACTATACACACAAGATAAAAAAGTTTTTAGCGCAAAAATTAGTCCTGCGCGCCGTAACGCTCTTTCATTCTTTGCCTCCGGCGTGACACGCCTTTGAATTGTGCCCACTCAATCCCCTGGGACTAAATTTTAGTTGGGAGTAGAGTCTTCCCCTCTCATCTACCGAACTACATAGTTCTGACTAGTGCGTCTAGTTGAACTTTCAGATTTATTTTTGATTTTTTGCTAAACTCATACTACTTGGATATTACAATTATTAAGTATGTCAAGCCAGAATAACAAAGTTGACCAGCCAAACACTAAAGATTAAAGAATAAAATATAATAATAATCACACAGACAGACTTGAAAAAAATATGAAATAAGAAACCTAATCATAAACATACATTTTTGTGTGTGTATATACTATGTTTACTGATAAACTAAACAACCACGGTAAAGCTGTTTTAGGAAAAAAATCGACAGAATCTCACTGTTTGATGTGAAATTTTGGTGAAATAAAAACTTTCGAAAAAAATTTTCTGCCAAAAATATAAACCAAAGGGGGGACCACAGGAAAATTTTTCACAGATTTGAAAAACCGAGACCGGGTACAAACCGAGACTTTTCGACTACCGAGACCGAGACCGAGACCGAGACCGAGACTGGGCTAGTCTCGGGTTTTGACCGAGACCGAGACCGAGACCGAGACTTCCATCCCTACTATTATGGTAGTTACAGCATCTATCTAGTCCAGAAGAAGCTTAATAACCATTGAAGAGTCACCAGTGAAGAATAGTGAAGTTACTAAGACCCATAATGTAACATTACATTTCAGAGCTACTTTACCATCATTTTTGGACATCGGAAAAAAACTCGGAAAAAAACCGGAAAAAAACCGGTTTTTTCCGGCCATAATTTTTTTCCGGAAAAAAACCAACCCTGCAGCCATGTCCCCCATCTGATCTCTAGCCCCCAAAATAGCTGTCGCCCCTTTTAATAAAAATCAGAAGTGAAATTATTGGTGTTAAAACCCTTAGGGGTCGAATAAGTCGGAAAAACGGCATTTTTTCGACTAATGATCCGGAGTCCCCCTATATCCCGCAAACCTAGGGGGGGGGGTCAAATTTGAACGCTCTTTCGAATAGGCTAGGTTAGAAGTTTGTAGGATGTAAGCTTCAGCTGGAAATCAAACTTTGTCCAAAAATTAAACTTTACATGAAATTTTTTGCGCAAAATTGGATTTAGTTAAAAATACTGAATCAAATGAGAACCTGCTGTTACTATTGAAAGAGCAACTTCTAAGCTACTAAATGCTGAAAAAATTTTGCAAATCGGTTCAGGCTTTGAAAAGTTACAAAACTTTTTCTGAAGCTACCAGGATCAGGCTGATCAGGCGTTACAGCGCAAGTAAGGTTTAGTACGAATTCCGGGCTATAACCACAAAGTTTTTCAAAATATGAAGCTAGTTGGGGTTTTTTAGTGCGGTAAAGTTATTCCTGATGCTTCTTAGCAGGTTTTTTCTTGAATTTAGGCCTCAGGCTTAGGCTTAGGCTTAGTGCTTAGGCTGAGGCTGAGTGCTTAGGCTTAGTGCTTAGGCTGAGGCTTAGTGCTTAGGCTTAGGCTGAGGCTTAGTGCTTAGGCTTAGGCTGAGGCTTAGTGCTTAGGCTCAGGCTTAGTATTTGGGTTAGGAAAGGCTTAGTCTTAGTTGCTTGCATCAAATAAAAGGATATTTGCTACTGTGGAATCATAAATAAAGCTGCGCTTTTGAACCGAAATTGGCTGTCAGCGCCAGCGTGATGCTGAGCAGCAGTGACGTTTTGAATTCGTATTTTATGGTATACTTCATTATTAAAAATTGCTCCTTTTAACTAAAAATGCTATTTTGTGTCAGAAAATGTAGTTAATTTATTGTCTATGCAAAAAGAAACAATAACAATTGATATGTGAGCTCAGTTTAACGATGCATAGTTCGCCTAGTATATATATAAGTTTAAAAAATTAACTTTTTTTGGTATAAATGAGCAGAATATTTTGGAAACAAAGCTGAATTAAATATATTATTATAAGTTACGTTATGATGATCAAACTTCAGACTGATATTACGACTGTATCGGTGAAAATTTTCGAAAATTAGCCCCTGAATGTCGAAAAATGATGATTTTCGACAAAATTTGAATTTTTTCGAAAAGCAGTAAATCTACGTTTTTTGCTTGGAAAGTGCTAAAAATGAACTCAGCGCGTCCGAAAACCTATAAAAACGTGTTTTTACATTGAACAAATATGCGTTTGAATTTTCCCCCCTGCCGAACCTGCACCGCGTACACCCATAATACACGTGAGTTACTTTCCGATCCCCCTCTTCAGGCCTAAAGTGACACGATTGACTCCAAAAGAGCAGATGCACTACAACCCCACTACACGACCATGCATGCAAAAGATCAGATATGGGCTGTTTGCGTAACTTCTCAAAAGCCGGCTCTAGTTTATTTGTGACTTTTTCTTCGGGCTTTCCCCCCTCCCAGCAGAGCCAAAACTGCAAAAGCTTGGAACAAAATCTTTATGATGGCTCTATTGCCGACCAAAACAAATCAAATGTAAAAAACATAAAAAAGTGCCTCGCCAAGAAGGATTTCTTGAGTTATGGCGCCGGGTAAAAAAAGACGGAAAAATCCCTGTGTGCGGGAGGCGATTTTTCATATGTCGAGTAATACCCAACCGATTTGCCTGAAATTTGGCCAGCATGTATATAAAGTGGTGCGGGGAAAAAACCCTATATACGCGTTTTGCGGGGAAAAAACCCTAGTGCTTCCTGGCCGAACCATTAGACATCGGCCCTTTTTGAATATGTAGGTGGAAAGCGCATCCCAAACTGACTTACCACACCAATTTTTGTGCAGTTCGAAGGCCTGCAGCATTTTTTATAAAATATCAAAATTTCGCATGTTGAAAAATTTCAAAGTGACAAAATTTTCCAAATTTTTGACTTGTCATATTTTTTCACAAAAACACTTTTGGCGAACGCCGTTTGCATTTTGCGGGAAAAAACTTTATTGCCGGGAAAAAACCCTATTTTGTTTGGTGACAATTTTTTGCTAAACTCGCCCATTGTTGCTACAAAAGTTAACTCATCTGGTCTAAAAAACATGCGTAGACTTCGTTGAATCCGTTTATTTGGCCGCAAAACGTCGTTTTGGCCCATACCCCGACACCCCTTACGAAACCTGTTTTGGTGATGTTTCACAAAATTTGGTATTTTTTGCAATATTTAGGCTTTAGCTGCTGCGTACCACTACAATCCAAGAATGGTAGACGCGGGCGGTGTTTGTCCACCGTTTCTAACGTAATAAGCGCAAAAATCTGTTTTTAATGCCTTTAAATACTAAAAAATATATACATATTTGTGCAATAGTCAGTTCTGCCAAAAAGGGTCGATTTTTGAAGAATTATTGTGAGTCACATGGGTGTCGGAGAAACGGTTTTTTTCGTCCATACTGCAGCCTCAGAGTTGTAGACTACGATGAAATTGAGTTTCTACTCACTGCTAATTGAACAACCGAAAATAAGTGAAGGGTTTTTCTCCCCGTAGGTTTCGAGGCTTATTACTCAGAAACGTGAGTAGTTAGCATCCATTTTATTAGTGCAACAGTTGGCGAAAAAATTCACAAAGTACAAAAAATGTACAAACAAAAAATATACAAAGTTTATACAAAATTTGTACAAAATATGTACAAAAGTCGAAACAAAATTTTATTCAAAAAAATAAAAAAAGATATATAAGCGTATTTGTCAAAACAATGTCTATTTCAGACGGAATTGGCCAAAAGAAGGGAAAAAACTGCAGGAAACAAATTTTAAAAAGTACAAAAAATGTACAAAATTTCTACAAAAATTATTCAAAAAATGTACAAAATTTATACAAAATTTGTACAAAATTTGTATATACAACATATGTACAAAAGTCGAAAAAAATTTTTTTGCAAAGAAATAAAAAATTAAGCGTATTTGTCAAAACAATGTCTATTTCAGACGGAATTGGCCAAAAAATCGAAAAAAAACTGCTTGTAGCGCTAAAAAATGAAAAAACCAAAAGGTACAAAATTTGCACAAAAATTGCACAAAAAAAGTACAAAATTTATACAAAATGTTTACAAAAATTCTACAAAATTTATACAAAACTTTTTTGTATAAATTTTGTATGAGTTTTGTACTCACTTTTTTTCCTGTGCACCTTAATTGACGTTTCAAAGATGACAAAAAAAGTTGTGAAGTTGGCATATCGTGAAGTCAACACCACGAAAATGCCCCCCCCCTCGTTTTCCGTTCCAGTAAAGGCACAACTCCAAGTTTTGCGGAACAAATTTAGCACAAATATGAGTAAATTTGTGCCGTAAAAATCAGAGTTTGTGCCACTACTTTCTTCGCCAGCTCCACGGACTCAAAATGGAGAGTATTTTTGGTCGATCAGGGGGGGGGAGGGTCCCCAGACCACAACATTTGGGGTTAAATCTTTAAATGGCATATATCTTTCGAAGAATTTGTACGTTTATGCACTTGACACAGAGGAGGAACTGTGTCTAATTTGAAAAAGGTCTCATGCTTCTGTTATTGTAGTTAATTCAGTTTTTCTAATCCAGTTAATCCGAATTTGTGAACAGGCCCTGAGTCTAATTCACCGGCGAAGGCTGTGCGAATGGCAAATTTAGTTTAAACTAAAACTTTCTTGCGTATATCTCAGAAAATCCAAAAAATGAAATAGGGGTCTTCAAATAATAATATCAATTCAATATAATCTTCAAACAAAAATGCTTCGCTCAAGGTGCTATACTAAAAAAAGTAGGTCCACTATTCTCCCCTCCCAACTGCATTCAACCCCTCACGCTTAACCCTTCATGGCAGATAATAAAGGTTAAATGCAGTTGGCGGGGGGGGGGGAAATTAGTGGACCTATTTTTTTGAGTAGAGCACCTTGGGGGAAGCATTTTTGCTGCAAGAACGCCTATTTCATTTTTTGGATTTTCTGAGATATGACCCTCCGAAATCCGAACTCCTCAATTTTTTTCCGAAGCCCTTAATTTTTCCGTTCTAAACGTGTCTGAATGGTGTCAGATTATTGTTCACAATTTTTTAGAATCAAAGCAAAGGCTCTTTGCCAGGTTCGTGCCGAAAAATTGGCCAAATTCGCCAGAAACGTCTACTTTTTGACCAAATTCAAACTTGGACTTAATTTAGGCTTGGGCTTAGGCTTAGGGCCTAGGCTTAAGCTTAGTATCTGGCTTAGGCTTAGGTTCAGACTTAGGCACAGGCTTAGGCAATAAAATATCAAAATTTTCAAAAAAAATCTTGCCAGCTTAGCCTACAC
>JASANF010004803.1:0-102070 GCA_030248245.1 Trissonchulus sp. WLG1_4
ACAAGTAAATGCAGTATAATATACTCGCGCAGACATACATAGGCTTTGATGAAAGATATATAGTAACAAAAAATAGTAAGCCACAGAGATGCACGGGTCTGGGGGCGGCAGCCCCAGAAAAAAATTGGGGAAAATTTTTGAATTTTCAGTCCAATTTTGGTCAATTAGAGACGTATATATCAGAAAATTTTTCCGGCCGGACCATAAAACCAAAGGGGAAAAACCCTTGTGTAAAATAAAAATATCAGTCAGTGGCGTACCCCGGGGGGGGGGCTTGGGGGACATCCGCCCCCCCCCTTCGCGATTTCACCCCCCCCCCCCTTCGCGATTTCAGCCCCCCCCCTTTTTTCACTTTTTTTTTCCTGTGGTCTTCTTTGGTTTTATGACACCGCTGAAAAAAATTTTCCGGCATGTTCCCAATTGACTAAAATTACACTGAAATTTCAAAAATTTTCCAAAATTTTCTTTCGAGGGGATCTCGCCCCTAATTCATTACTGCTCTAATGTATATACATGACTTATATTTGCTATGGTGCATTAATAATGAGTAATGCTGACAACTATTATTGGTATTTAGTTAGATATTTTGTGTGGCTTTTAATTAAAAACCGTGTGGTGGGTGGAGTGGAGGACGAACGTCTAAGGACAGCCCTTGTCACCCATGGTTTTTCTTCAATTTTTTCCTGTATACAACGTATTTTTCAGGTTTGCTAGTCCCCCCATGGGCCGATTTTTTGTGCTTTTTTTATCTAAATAGGTTAAAAGTTTGAAATATTTGACATAACAAAATCTGACTCTGAACAGACCGCTGCTACAACTATGATTTCACGACAAGTGTTGCTTTTAGAATTGGTTTTTCAATGCAAATTTTATTTCAAAATTCTAAAAAAGCTTTAGCTTCTGGGGGCTGCCGCCCCCAGACCCCTGCAACCACTATGATTTCACAACAACTGTTGCTTAGAAATGGTTTTTCAATGCAAAATTTATTTCAAAATTCTAAAAAAGCTCTAGCTTCTGGGGGCTGCCGCCCCCAGACCCCTGCAACCACTATGATTGCACGACATGTTGCGTAAATAAAACTTTTTTGCAATATCAATGAAATCATTAAAAAATTTTATAGCTTCTGGGGGCTGCCGCCCCCAGACCCCTGGAACCACTATGATTTCACAACAACTGTTGCTTAGAAATGGTTTTTCAATGCAAAATTTATTTCAAAATTCTAAAAAAGCTCCAGCTTCTGGGGGCTGCCGCCCCCAGACCCCTGCAACCACTATGATTTCACAACAACTGTTGCTTAGAAATGGTTTTTCAATGCAAAATTTATTTCAAAATTCTAAAAAAGCTCCAGCTTCTGGGGGCTGCCGCCCCCAGACCCCTGCAACCACTATGATTGCACGACATGTTGCGTAAATAAAACTTTTTTGCAATATCAATGAAATCATTAAAAAAATTTTAAAAAACTGAACTTTCTGCAGACTGCCGCGGACTGCGTGTGCGTTTTCACCCTCCCCTTCACCCCCCCCCCCCCCCCCCGGTCGTCGACCATCAGTTCAGCCCCCCCCCCTTCGCGAAATCCTGGGTACGCTACTGATTTCAGTCGCTAAAAATTTCGGGGGGGAGGGAATTCCCCCCATTCCCCCTCCCCCTGGCTACGCCCCTGGTATAGTCTTCCCTTCTCATCTCCCGATCTACATGTGTTACCGCATGGTTAACAGTAGTGCGTTTAGTTGTATATACTTTCACAGATTTTTTTTGACTTTTGCCAAACTCATATATACTAATCGGAATTTACAGTTAACTCTGTGAAGCCACCAACTAGCATAAAAAAGATGACCAGCCAAACACGAATAGATAATACTAAAAAATAAAATATAATAATAATCACACCGACAGACTTGAAACATAGAGCGAAGTAATAAACGAAACCGAATCACAAACATTCATTTTTGTGTGTGTACTGTGTTTACTAATAAACTGAACAACCACGGTAAAGTTGATTTCGGAAAAGCGACAGAATCTCACTTTTTATTGTGAAATTTTGGTGAAATAAAACTTCCGAAAAATTTTTTTTGCCAAAAATATAAACCAAAGGGAGGACCACAGGAAAAATTTTCACGGATTTGAAAAACCGAGACTGGGTACAAACCGAGACTTTTCGACTACCGAGACCGAGACCGAGGCTGGGCTAGTCTCGGGTTTTGACCGAGACCGAGACTTCCATCCCTACTACCCTGATACGTACTACCATGGACTGCGGTATGTAAATATATATATATATATATATATATATATATATATATATATATATATATATATATATATATATATATATATATATATATATATATATATATATATATATATATATATATATATATATATATATATGTATATATATATATACAGAAATACAGTATTCCTGTGGACTGTCTGTACATAAACATTGTGTTGTCGTACGAGGATGCTAATGTAAGGCATGTTGGGTGGGGAGGATTATCAAAGTGCCAAAGAAGGGGGAGGGGTCAGTCGGAGTGATTTAAGTAGAATCAGTATATACTGCAAAGAAAAAAGTTTAATGCATGGTTTGGTTTTGTACAGCAACGCAGAAAAATATTGTTGGTTTAAGTTTGCTCAAAAAAATTCATACAACAAGGGAAAAACCCTGGGGTTAAATGCAGTTGGGGGGGAAAAATAGTGGACCTATTTTTTTGAGTAGAGCACATTGGGGGAAGCATTTTTGCTTCAAGAACCCCTATTTCATTTTTTGGATTTTCTGAGATATGACCCCCCGAAATCTGAACCCTCAGTAAAGGACGTTTTTGCAATTCTTTTCAGAAACCTGTGTTTTCTCCGTTCTAAACGTGGTTAAATGGAGTCGGAATAATGTTTACAATTTTCAGAATCAAATAAAAGGCAGGTTGACCCCGTTCCTTCCGAAAAATTGGCCAAATTCACTAGAAGCGTCCAATTTTTGACTTAATTCAAACTGGGCCTCAATTTAGGCTTGGGCTTAGGCTTAGGCTTAGGGCTTAGGCTTAGTATGAGGCTTAGGCTTAGGCTTAGTATCACGCTTAGGCTTAGGCTTAGGTTCAGGCTTAGGCTTAGGTTCAGGCTTAGGCTTAGGCTCAGGCTTAGGTACTAAAAAATAGAAATTTTTAGGAAAAATCCTGCCAGCTTAGCCTAGAGAATCCTGCCAGCTAAGCCTAGACGATGCCTTAAAACGTCATAACGCACTCAAAACTATCCAAAAACAACAATTATAGCCATTTTTGGCTTCAAACTTTGGCCTACGTTCACTTCCCAAAACACTGAAAATGCAATTTTCAAAGGGTCATAGCTCAGAAAATACAAATAGGGGTTCTATTACGGATAGGGGTTCTATTACAAAAAATGCTTCCCCTGAGGTGCTCTACTCCATAAAATAGGTCCACTATTCCCCCCCCAACTGCACTTGATCCAAACCCTGTACTCAAATGTTGTAATTTTTACCACATCTGACTATACGTAATCCTTTAAAGGATAACAAAAAATTGACAAAACAGTGGAAAAATGATCTTCTTTAAAAATCGTATATAGCTAAAACACTTTCAAGTTAAAAGCTGTTCTCAAAATGGCGAAAAGTTGCCTAACAAACAAATATATAAAAAAATAAAATGGCCTAAAATACATATATATATATATATATATATATATATATATATATATATATATATATATATATATATATATATATATATATATATATATATATATATTTTTTTTATATATATATTTTATATAATACATATATATATATTTATGATACATAAAAAAACATGATATATACAGTATATATATTCGAAAAACAAAAAAAAATGGGTGCTTGAAATGGTAAAAAAACAGTAAATACTTCTGCAATTTATAAATATATATAAATATATACTTTAAGAGTGATTTAAGATTATCTTAAAAACTCTTAAATCACTCTTAAAACCGTCTAAAAACCTTATAACATGTAAGAATACTATTTAAGAGTGTTTTAAGAGTGATTTAAGAGTTTTTTAGATTATCTTAATTCACTCTTAAAACAGTCTAAAATCCTGCAAAACTCAGCTAGCACATATTTAAGAGTGTTTTAAGAGTGATTTAAGAGTATTTTAGATTATCTTAATTCACTCTTAAAACAGTCTAAAATCCTGCAAAACTCAGCCAGCACATATTTAAGAGTGTTTTAAGAGTGATTTAAGAGTTTTTTAGATTATCTTAATTCACTCTTAAAACAGTCTAAAATCCTGCAAAACTCAGCCAGCACATATTTAAGAGTGTTTTAAGAGTGATTTAAGAGTTTTTTTAGATTATCTTAATTCACTCTTAAAACAGTCTAAAATCCTGCAAAACTCAGCCAGCACATATTTAAGAGTGTTTAAGAGTGATTTAAGAGTTTTTAAGATTATCTTAAATCACTCTAAAACTAGTCTTAAATCACTCTGAAACAATCTTAAAAGTTTTAAGACCCGTTTAAGAGTCATTTTTCAGTTTTATCTCAAATCTTAAAACACTCTAAAATTGGTCTAAAATATTTTTAGACTGTTTTCAGATAGTCTGAACTTGGTCTAAAACGTTCTGGTCTTCTGGCCCTATCTAAAAATGGTCTAAATTTAGTCTTAAAATTTTAAGACCAAATTTAGACCAACTTAAGAACTCTTAAAATAGTCTTAAATGTTATAAATTTAAGACCAAATTAAGACTAAATTAAGAGTGACGGTTTTCCTGTGTTATATCATTGCAAAAACGACATTTAATAAATTTGCTCCGCATTCAATATCCAAAAGCTTAGTAAATTTTTCAATTTTTCACTCTGGTGCCCGTTGCACAAAATTGCTGCAAAAGCGGTGGGAAGATATATCAGCAATATTAGCTTTTTTCAGATTTTTTTCCGTTTTTTTTCCGAGTTTTTTCCGATGTCCAAAAATGACGGTAAAGTAGTTCTGAAGTGTAATTTTACATTTTGCGTCTTAGTAACTTCATTATTATTCACTAGTGACTCTTCAATGGTTATTACGCTTCTTCTGCACGAGATTGATGCGATAACTACCATATATAATAGCCAGTGTTTCTGTTTTAAAATTCGTCTAATTAGTTATGGTATGGTTGGAAGGAGTTTAGGACTAAGGTGGGGTAAGTTCGCTGTCAGTTTATCAGTTTACTGGGGGGGGGGGGGGGGCTCTAAAGTCGACAGAAGAGTGAATGGTTCTAGCAGTGCAAACTGGTGTATTCAAACTCTGCCATTCAGGTTGGTGTTTTAACCTTTAAAGAATTAATCTACTTCGCAATTCAAAATTGTACTCTTAATTGAGTTTAAACAATTTTTCCTTAAAATTTTCACACAAAAATAACGATAAAACTGCCATATATACTTTGCGCCAAAAAAAGGTCAGAATTGCGTCTAGAGAAAGGCTTTCTTGGCTCAAATAGAACAGCTCAAACCCCTGGATAATTGCCTAAAAGTTTTATGCTGTTGCATTTTGGTTCAATATTTTGATTTGTTGTTGAAATGTACGTGTACCAATACAAAAATTTATTCATTAAATAGATGTTTATATAGCCCTATAGCCCTATTAGATCGGCGTATTTTTCGATGTTGATCCAATTTCACTGATTGAATGGAGATCCGCTCTTATTGAGAATGCTAAAAATTCAAGTGAAACGTGGAATTAAATTTTGCGTAAAATCAAGTAGTTTTTTGTTGGCCTGTTGAAAGGAAACAGCCGCTCGAGGTTACTTAAGGTAAAGTAGTAAAATCTAAAATAAAAGTTATATATATCCGATAAAATAAGCTGGTCCGACGTCACGAAAAATTTAATATTAAAAATTATAACTGTCATGAAATTTTCTAGCACTACTTGCGACTACCTGTTAAGGAAGCAGGTATTTATACACGGCTTACATACAGTATAGCATATAGAATTCGAGGTAGAGCAGTGATTATAGGCACGGTTCATTACATTCGCTTACACACCCTGAAAAGAAACGGATAGTTTCATAGCGTCTCAATAAACCGTATATTTCCATGTTCATGAAGGGTTACACAAATATAAAAATTTGAAGTCAGTATCGTTCCCTCCACCCATTGCCAATTAGTTCAATAACCTTCATTAGTGACAAAAACGTCTTACTTTGGTTTTTCTACACGATTTGAAAGCATTTTGTGCAAGTTTAACCTTTACTGGACAAACTTACCAGTTTCGAGTTTTTTTTTCGTTTTTTTCCGACTCCTCGGAAAAAAACGGAAAAAACAGTTTTTTTCCGGGAGTTTGTTTCCGGTGCCCAACCCTGATGTGTCTTCGAGAAAATATATATAGGTACACTATATGTCCTTTCTATCTATTCTGTAATTATGCTGTTTATTTTTTTATAGATAGTTTCTGTCTGTCCGTCTGATTGTATATATCTGAATTGCAAGTTCAGTGACTCAGATGATTCCATTAGCTCTTCAAATTATTGGAATGCTGTGGTTATTGTAGACGAACAATGCAGAACAGGAACAGCATGTGGAGAGACCATTAGACCACTTACTGAAGACACCACTTAGTTATCAGCATGTTGCTCTCAGATACAGTTATTGTTCTATTGTCACAGGTTAATTAATAACTAATTTTATAAATATATTTACATTTTACGTCTATGTGTGTGTATATATAAATTTGCAAAAGGGTTTTTTAATGGTGCGTGATTGATCACAGCTCCACCTTCGTTTATCATCGACAACGAGATTTTTTGTTTAAGTAGAAGCCTTTTTGCGGTCTACGGTTTATGATTGGTGTTTTATACTATTTTGTGATTTTTAGACGGCTTTCTTTGCCGGCGGATGGATATTTTTTATGAAAAAACTCTTCAGAGACTACGAAGTAAGTTTTTTTGGTGTTGGTCATGTTTATATATATATATATATATATATATATATATATATATATATATATATATATATATATATATTTTTTTTTTTTTTTTTTATATATATATATATATATATATATATATATATATATATATATATATATATATATATATATATATATATATATATATATAACATGTTTTATGTAATTGTTTGTTTTGGCATTATTTTGGAAATAATGGTAAGTGGTAACGATTTGGATTGGAGGGCTTTCTCTGGCCAAATTTTGTGGATCTTCCTGCACCTAGTCGACCAAATATATCCCAAATTTTGTACAAGTTTCCTAAGAATCCGTACTACGTATATACATAAAATCTTATTCTGGTAGTCTAAAATGAAAATCAGTAGGTTAGCAAACTTGAAAAAGCAAATTTCGACGCATATTATATGTAATTAGAATTCATTTCAGGTCCATCAGCGAATGGTGCAGTTGGCATTTTCAGTGACGTTCGCATTGTCCTGCACTATGTTTGAGCTGATCATATTTGAAATTCTGGGAATTCTCGACTATGGGTATGCTTTAGTTTTGTCTGTTTTGATTCACGTGATTTTTTTACGTTAACTTAGTTGTGAAGTTTGATCGTAAGTTAGGTGAGTTTCCCGTGTACGGAGCTTCGTTTTGATTTTCCCTTTTCCCATTGTGACATGACTGATGTCAAAATTAAGGTTTATTCAGTCTGTCAGTTGATAAGAAAAATATATTATGTTTAGCCACAAGCGTGAGGTATTTTTACAGTTATTTCGTGGTGTCGATTGTGGCCAGCAATTTTTTCAGATCTCGGCTTCTGCACTGGCGTGTTGGACTTTATTCCATTTTATTCCTGCTAGTCGTGTTGCTGCCCTACTATACCGCTTTCTGTATCGTGACAAACATACCATTTGGTGAGTGTTCACTTTTAGTAGCGTCTATTCAATATATATACTACCAATTACCATATTATTATCTTTAGCGGGTTACGAATGGATGTCTACTACTAAAGTTAACTGTTTTTTCTTAGTAGAACTTGCCTAGTGCGGTTATTGGTCTGGAATATACAGTATTATTTATTAAAGTCCTAATTAGTTTGTCAAGTGCCTCTCTGACTAAATTTTGGAGATCCCTGTTTAAACATAAGCAACTAATAGCTTAAACATAGATCGGAGTGTCGGTTTTTAGGCCCTTTCTCCTGTTGCTTCGATTTTGTAGACCCACACCTCCACCCCACCACCTTATAGATATATTATGGTATATAAAACTTCCGTTTCAAACTTTTATGTAGACGGTTTATGTGCTAGATATATAATCCATTTTTTTTTAATTTAATACTTTTGAAGTTTAGTACACAAGCGGTATGTTCTTGTCCTGACTTTCTTGCTGTGGCTTGGATTCATGTACTTTTTTTGGAAACTTGGAGATCCATTTCCGATTCTCAGTCCAAAGCATGGTAAGTATTTTTTTCAATGCTTCAGTCCAAAACATGGTATATAGGTATTTTTTAAATGCCAAGAAATTTTGACCACGTTTTGATGAAGTGCATTGTGCAAATCAATTTTTGGTTTGCATTATTCGTAGGCTAGCGCTATATTATATGGTCGGGACATTTTGGAAATCAATGTTATAATATTATGTTCATATGTTGAATGATATGTGAAAATTTGGCTTCATTAATCAGATTAATTGAAACTGTGGTACCCGTAAAATACTATTATAGCCCTTGTGTTTGGGAAAGCGGCTCACACAGACACAAACCACCCCCCCCAAACCAAACAAACCAAAAACCAAAAAACTCAGTACACCTAACTCAATATGGTATATTATCGTGGCTTCCTGTAAATTGGGAAGTTCGAAACGAGGAACTAAATTATTAACAGGGTTCCCGGTTCAGTAATTATATCGATTCGTAAATTTGCGCTAAGATTAAGGTAGCGTTTTTAAAATTAACACCGTACTGGGCTAACTCTAAATAAAGATCCACGTTTGAACCGGTTCATGAAATGAATTAACAGGATTATATTATCTTTCAATCTAATCCATTTAATCCGTTTCTTCAGAACCGGTTCAAAATTGGATTATTTTTCAGGCATCCTGTCTATCGAGCAGATCATCAGTCGCGTGGGCGTGATCGGTGTGACCGTGATGGCCTTTTTGTCCGGCTTTGGTGCCGTCAACTGCCCCTATACTTATATGTCATTTTTTATGCAGTTAGTTCCATTTATTATTTATTTATTTATTAGCATTAGAAAAGGAGCGACAGAGTCGTGGTCTAGTGAAACGGTTTGAGCGATGGGGCAGTCACACTTTCTTTGCTATGGGATAAGTGGTTTGTAATCGCAGTGCCTAGCCATAATAGCTGACAAAAATGTATTGAACGTTAAAGCTTTTTTAACGAAAACAACTAATTTATATATAGGAAACATACATGTATGAGCGGGGATGGGTGGGGGACAAAATTTTGGGGATGAGGGACCGGGTTGGAGAGTTTCAAAAATTTGGTCAATTTAGTAAAAGTGGCACTTTTTTGGAAAAATTTTAGAGTATTTTCGGTCTAGCAGAATAGAAAGTCCCGATATTTTGGCCGGAGAGGGCCCCCCAAAATGGTAGGAAATGTCTGTAATGAGAATAGATACAATATAATATAGCTCCTCCTCCTATGCCGTTTTCCCGAAGCCATTTTTAGTTACTGTCACGCTTTCTGACATCTCCTAGAGCTGTAAGATTCTGACACTTGTCAGGTAAATGTAACGTTACGTTACGTACGTTAGGCCACTTCTATGGCGACAGCTGGACTGACTGACTGTTTGCATTTATAGCAGTGTTACAGATGCAGATATTCAGCAGTTGGAACGAAAATTGCTACAAACAATGGATATGATAGTGCTCAAGAAAAAAAGGTGCTCAGTTTAGTAATTATGGTATAATAAAGTGTGGTCAGGACTTTAACACTGCGCTTGGCATTTTTTATTCAAAAAATGGATTACGCGAAAGCGTATTTGATGAAAAATATTGCTGTGTAATGACGTAAGCTTGCGAACTCGTTGGTGTCACCGCCTGTGCTGATTGATGAGTTCGCAAAATTGGTTAATAGTTGCAACTTGCAACACGATTCCATCAACTCATTTTAATACTGTTGACAATTTCGTCCAATATTTACAGGTAGAATAGTTTAGTTTTTATTTTTCGATACAAAAGGCACCCTTTTAGAATTGTTTTTTTTGGCGTGCTAGTCCTAAATTTTCTGCAAGTCATTTGCAAATTCTTGATTCTTGTGTCAGCATACACCTGTTCAAGATAAGATTTAAGTTTAAGCTTTAAGATAATGTTATCGGTTTAATTTTCAGACTTCTTCTGGCAGAAAAGGAGAGGTCTCGCTCTGTCTTCAGTCCCGTTCGTTCCGGCATTCTGAAACTGTTGCAAAGAAATAATTCGCCCTTGACTGAAAGTGGGTACTTTGAAATAAGTAGCATATTGTTATTGTACCATATTGTTAAAAAAATGGTTGGGGGAATTCATAATTTATATTTTCAGTGGCCGTAGCTGTAAGCTGATCAACTGTCTTTTATACTAGCCGTCAGATAGTGTTTGGGTGTTTGCATAAGTTGGGCAGGTAGCTTATTCTGGGGGAGGGGGTGGCTGCGTCACCGGGGTCGGGTGGGGGGCTCAAGTTGCCTTCGGGGGGGGGGGGGAGGGTGAATACACCACGCTCATGTATGGATGTTTGCAAAATCAGTGAATCTGACTGTAACGCAATTTAGGTTAACTAATTAAATTAATTCCATGCCACCAATAAGTTGATACTTTTTCAACTATCATACGGCTATTAGTGCGAATCGATTCAAATAAGGTGTTAGAACGGCAATTTTTTTATTTTCCATTTCAGACATTGCTCAGCTGAAGCTTGAAGCGTCGGGTTTGGAGGAAGTTAGTCGACAGTTGTTCGTCGATTTGGTAGAGTTGAGAAATGCCAAAGTGAGACTTTTTGCTGCTTTTTTACTTTGATTTTTAGGTTTTTTTAAAATTCCCTAATTTAGCTTTTATCAAAGTCATCCTTTGTGATTACAAGTAGTGGTAGTTTTTTTATAAGAGTAAGATTGTGTTTTGCTAAAGTATATATGTTTCTGTGACTTACGATGCTTGGTGAAAATATACTATCAAGAGTATGTGGTACAAGAATAAAGTATGACACCTTTCCAATTTTGCGGCTTAAACTTGCTCATTTTAGTGGAAATTCTGTAATCTGTACACTTGAGAATTACATCTAGACTATTCAGTCATCGTAGCATTAATAAATTATTTTATAATATTAATATGCCTTTAATTTTTTATCATGGAGATTTTTCAAGGACAATGTTTTTTTCAGGATCGTGTTGCTTATTCCAAAACCTTGCAGGGGCGATACTTTAACGTGTTGGGTTATTTCTTTTCCATTTACTGCATTTGGAAAATATGCATGGTAAGTTGTGTTTTACTCAAATACTATTTTATCACTATTATTTTCACTAGGTAACACACTCAAAACACTATTTTATCACTATTATTTTAGTACCAAGAACAAACAAACACACTGCGGTAATTTTATTCATGTCATACTGATAGCCGTTTGTTTGTATTCGTTTTATATTGTGTTATTTTCGTTTTTTGTATTTAGCAAAAGTATAAATAACACGTTGCTTGCTTTTCTATTATATCTATTAATATATCTTTGATTTTTTTAAATTGTGTCGAGTAGACAGATAGATACGGAACAGTAGTTACAACTTTGAAAAAGAGTCTTTAAGTAGTAGTACTTTAAATAGTTTTTATCACTTTTTAGGCGACTGTGAACATAGTATTCGATCGAGTCGGAAAAGTGGACCCAATTACTCGTGGAATAGAAATTGCCGTGCATTATATGGGCTTTGAGTTTGATGTAACTAAAACACTATTTTATTCTTTAGTCGCTACAACAATATATATTACACGATGTTATGCGATTCAGTTGGTCGCGATTGAAAATTAGCTAATATTAAAATCATTTCAATTAGTTTTTTATTTATACAGTCCCGTGTTAGATAAGCCAGGTTCAGAATCGATATCCGTCGCTTGTCCGTAAACAACAATTTTTATCATTGTGTATGCCAAAAACAACTTGGTTGTTTTTATTAAAGGATGATTTTTTTGTGATAATTAGAGTGTCACTTATCATCGGTTTGGCACAAAAATCGTGTTTGTATTGATTAAGGGTGAATCAAAAAACTGTTTTGATCTCCTTTGCATGCATGACTGTAAGTATCACGTTTTCGTATATTGTATCCGTTTTTTAGACTATATTTTGCTTTCGGGATGTCAATAGTTTTTTTTAATTTAGGTCAAGTTTTGGTCTCAACATATTTCCTTCATTGCCGTCGGCATAATTGTGGTCACTTCGATCAGAGGCCTCCTGATCACACTGACCAAGGTAAAGCCTACTTCATAGTAGTGCGGAACTGTCCGTAGTTATCCGTGTTCGAGTACGTGTCCGTGTCCGGAAGGTTGTCCGTAACATTTGTCCGTGTCCGTCAGCAGTATTAATTCATACTGCTACGGACAGTACGTATGCATATAAAATAACGCTTATACATTCTGCAGCGTACCAACTTACCAAGCGCGTGAGAATGCCACTTTCAAAAAAATCAATAAAAACGTTCTTACCTTAAGGTGGCGTGGTTTTCAGTCACGTTTTCAGGTCTTTGTTCTTGAAGAAAGGTTGTTCAGCAGTAAATTAGCTTTCGTTTGATATACATAACATGTAGTTTTGTTGAAATTAATTTTTTGACCTGAATTTTGATATGGCAAAATCTTCAAATCGATTTTCCGAATTGTGTATGGCTTTTGTTACTTTTGATAACGGTTTTCCGCAGATAATAGCTGACTGCAACTTTTTAAAAAGTCGTTTGTGTAGGCAAACATGTGTAAAAAAATTTTCAAATTACGTTGAGCGATATTGACAAAAATGCACTATTTTTCAAGCTAATTTTTCGTTAGCTACTTTTTGGCTTCTCCTTAAAAAATACGCTCTATTTTTTGACACTGTCGTTTGTGTGGGCAAACCTCAGATTTTTCTGATCGGCAATAGCCTTTTTTGAATCGTGATAGACATACATGGGCGTGGGGGGGTTTTCATTGTGAAATTTGACTTAAAGTAGAAAAAAGAGTTCGGGTTCCCCCCTTCGAAATTTTTTCTTTTTTTGGAATCCTCCCCTTCCATTCCCATAAAAAAATCCCCCCCCCCCCAATTGGATTAGAAATAAACTTCACCCCCCCCCCCCCCAGTTATGCCGTTTGAAAAATTAGGCGCATTTAGCGAATACTTTTCTCGGATAAAAATCAGAACAAGGCGCACCCCCAGGCACAAACACAAACACCCAAAAAACCCCCCCCCCAAGAATGTTTTGAAGGTAGCCCACGAAGCAAAAATCGGTGGCTCACGAAGCCAAATTGGTGGCTCACGAAGCAAAAATGGCCGGAAAAGTTTTACAAAAAAAATTAGAAAAGTTATATCTCAAAAGTTTCTCTATCAATTTCGCTGAAAGTTTGCCAAAATACCCCTAAAGGTATTTGCAAACGGTTTAGCAAGCAGACTATGAATAAATAATGAGTTACTAAGCTTTTATCCTGATCTTAATGCTTATCAACGCATCAGCGATTATATACTAAAGTGTGTTACGTAGAGAATCTACGCGCTGATTGGCCAGCCACATGTTGCAGAAAACGGCAACATGTGGGCTGGAAATGACGAGCGCATCTGCCTGTGCTAGAACACAGGCAGGCTGGAGAGTGTCTCACTCTTCTTCTATATAGAGTGAGACGCTATTATGTAATATGTACTCTTGATATCATGTGTCGAATTTTAAGGGGGATTCTGATGTTTGAGAGTTTTTGGAGTCCATCTACGGAGGTCCAATATACGGTTATCTTAAAGTGGGTGATCAGAGAAAATAAGAAAGAGGTCTAAGCCCTAAACCTTAAGCGTAAGCCTAAGCTTGATGCCTAACCTTCGGCAACTAAGGCAAACCTGTAAATGTGCAACCGTCAAAAGTCATAAAAAAAGGTCTTCCGATCACCCGCGTTGAGATTTCCGAAAAAAAGTGCATGGAAAGGGTCTTCTACTTTCCCAAATTGAGACACCATGTACATATATGTATAGTATCCCTCTTTTTGTCGAAACTGTGAAAAATTCAATCAGCATCATTATGTGGAATATAATTATCAGCAATAATTCTTGTGTAAAATATTATGCTTGCAAACAGCTCAACTTGAACAGGAGCATAAACAGAACATAAGTCACAGCGGGAGCAAGTAGCTGTTAGTAATGAATTGTTCTTATCCTCAAAAATGTTGGAATCGGCCGTCAGTGTGATATAATTGTTTTTTCAGTTTTTCTATGCTATCTCGAGCAGCAAGTCTTCCAATGTTATTGTCCTGTCGCTGGCTCAGATTATGGTAAATCATAAAATAAAGTTATAATGTTTTGTTTAAACAAAAGTAAACTGATTTAGCCTGTGGTTTCGATTTAATGGCTGTGATTCAAAAAGTGCCATTAACTTTAAAACCAGGCTAAGTCAAACACGTGATCGCATGAAATACGCGTAGAATTTTTCATTACGATGTTCTATTTCATTCGAACGCTCTAGACCCAGTCTAAAGTTGAACACCTTTTGTAAGTCGCGGCTAGTTTATCGCGCTTATTAATTTATTTATGTATTGTTCTAAATTTATGTTTTTCGGCATGAATAGTTATTCAAGGTTCAGTGGTATTATACAGCCGTTTGTTCAAATGGAAAGCTTACCACCATACATGTATGAGGGGGGATGGTGGGGGACCCCCCCCCAAATCGAGAAGCCGGGGGGGGAGGGTCCCCAAAATTTGGGCAGATTTTTAAAAAAATGGCACTTTTTTGCGAAACTTGTCCTAAATTTAGGGTCTTTTTGGTCGACCCGGGGGGAGGGTCCCCAAAATTTGGCCGGAGAGGCCCCCCCGAAATTTTGACCCCGTTACATGTATGCTTACGACGTTTTAAGAAATTACTAATTGTGTATAAGATAAAGCATCATGTGACATGACTATTTTGTAAGTTTACCAACATCCGGCTGTTAAGTACGAATCGACCGTTATACGTTTCTTGCATTCCGTTTCTGTTTTTGTTTCAGGGCATGTATTTCGTGTCTTCGGTGCTTTTGATGCGTATGAACATACCGAGTGAATATAGGTATTAAGTAACGAATATTATAAATTAGATTATTTCGTGGAGTAGAATTCTGCAAACAGAATTGTTTCAGGAGAATTTTTTAGTTTTTAATAAAAGTTTGTTTGTATAATTATGAGCTTTGTAAGGCGCGTTTCAGTTACCTGTTTTTAAAAACACGACATCTGCCTAGTCGAATGTAAAAGCTGTTTAAGCTTTAAAAGTGGGACTAAACTTTGAAAAAGATTTTTTGTGATTATGTAAGTAATTTGTTTGACTTCTGAAGCCCGGTTCATACTCGTCCTTGTCCTTGTCCCTATCGTTTAAGCGATTCCAAAAAACTGCCTGGCCAAATAAGCCAACGTCCCATATGAATAAATTTGGGGTTATTTGCAGGCTTAGGCTCGATTCATACTTATAGCCGACAAAATGACTAATGACGCCCCAGGCGCTGGCTGATCCACTGCTCTAGGCTGCTAGTGACGTCATTCTGCAGGCTGAACGGACATACGGCTGTAGGTCTGAATCGACCATAACCTTGTGCAGTAGGGTTTATTTTTTTGTAACTCTGGCTGTTTTTTTCAGATCTGTGATTAGCCAGGTGCTGGGCTCTTTACATTTCCATTTCTACCATCGTTGGTTCGATGTCATTTTTTTGGCCAGCGCCGCGTCGAGTATTCTATTCCTCTACCTGGCCCACAAACAGAAACGATTGCCTGACACTGCTGCTAAATTTTAAAGGCCAATTTTTTGCGGAATTTTTTAGATTGGACTATTTTAGTGCGAAGTTAAAGATTAGAGGATATGTGTTGAAATAATCACTGCTTTTTAAGTTACTGTTAAAAAAGTAAAGACTATGTTCTATAGTAGTCATAGTTGTTTAGAAAAATAATTTGTCACGCTAAATTTTGTCAATAATAAGCTCTATTGTAATTTTTGAAACCTTTGAGACGGATTTTTTTAAATTGGCCTTGTGGAATGTATTTATTACAAATGTTTATTTATTTGTAATTGTATTGTAACGGTTATTTGTAATTGTATTGTAACGGTATCTGCTTTGAAGTAAATAATTACCTATATGGCAAGTGTGCGAATTGAAACAGTGTGTTTTATCCAACGAAATTAGTGTTGTTTTGCCTGGTATTGGTTATTACTGCAGTAAGTCCTTTTAGGTGCAGAAAGTAGAGGATTTGTGAATTATGTTCACAGTAGCCAAATCATGAATTTTTTCATGAAATGTGTAGTAATTTATCCGTAAAAAGTAGTTTTTTTAGTATTCTGTAGTCGCGTACGGTCTTTTGTTAGTCTGTAACTGTAGAGTCAAGTTTTTGCCCTTTGAGTAGGTAGGTATTTGGGGTATTTTTAGTATATATGGGTCTTGGATGAGCCGAAACGTTAGGCAGTACTTTTGAGATCGAGTAGGCACTCGTAGGTAGATCTTGAAAGGTGACACAAGGTGGAATGCATAAAGGCAGTCTTAGCTCAATCTTCTAAAGCTAAACAGTCTAAAGGCAAGAATTTCTAGCCTATGTATTACGTGTAGAATTTTTCGATACGATGTTCTGCATTACTGAAATAGAAAGCCTTGGCCTGGTTCTCACGTTAGGCTGCCTTTAAATGCCTGTCATGAGTCTAGAAAGTAACTGAGATGAACACCGCAACCCCAAGGCCTGGATCAGTGTCCAGTTTACCTTGAACCACTGCAATGATCTGCTACCAAAAGCGGAACACCATTTCCCCCCGAATTTGCTTTCTGTGGATAACTTTTAACCATAATTTGGCGTTAGGGTGGATTAGGGTCGATTCATTCTTACAGCCGTATGTCCGTTCAGCCGACAAAATGACGAAATAATGACTTCACATAGCTGGCTGATCCATTGCACTAGGCTGCTAGTGACGTCATTCTGCCGGCTGAACGGACATACGGCTGTAAGTATGAATCGAGCCTTAGGGGATTCATCCACTTCAACCTGGTCCAGCTTTTCGCCCCCCATCCCCTAAAAAAGGTCTGCTTTGTAGCAGATCCGCCTTCACCTCCCGTTTTTTGAAAATAATCGTAGCACAAAGTCGTCTGCCCTCCCTTAATTTCTGAACATGTGTGCTTTTTCCCACACAGTGCACATTTTTTTAAACGATCTCAATTCTGAATCCTTGCGCCGATATTCTGCCTTACCTTCGAAACCTAATTTTCAACAACAAAGAAATTTTAGTTCAACGACCAAATCACAAATCACACTGTTTTAAAACCAATTCTTTATTGAACAATAACTCCAAAACCAAATTAACATATCACAACAAATTCATGAAATCCAAGTTGCCAAGTTTAGGTACAAGTCTTACTTTTTAACGCGAGTTTTTTTACTTTTTCTATGAAGTATTGTACAGGCGCAGGGCCGGAGCTTTATACTGAAGTCAAGGAGCGGATCTTTGTCGTGCAAAAACTTTTCTTTTTCTTTGCTTTTCTTTGTGTGGCATTTTCTGAAGGGCGCTCGAAAAAATTGCAGCACACACGTTAGGATCGATTCCGCAATCACTAAAGCAACATCGCTGAAATATTTAGACAAGGGGGAATTTTTTTAGAATTGTTTAGAGCAAAGTGCTGTTTTTTTGGTAAAATAAATACTAAAATAAGGTAGTTTCTATCACAGTGATAAAAACAGCTGCGCAGTTTTAAAACATAATTGCCAATTTGACCGCAAGCTATAGGGATAACTAACGACAAACTTGGCGCTTGCGAAAGAGGGGGGGGTTCGAATTTGATTTCTGATAATTAGGTGTAAAATAACGGGTTTTTTTATTTTTTTTGTAGAATTAGATGCGGAATCCCAAACACATTTACGACCTGCGTAAACTTCTAGCCTAAACTTTTCAGCTTTTGATAAATAAATATGACTTGGGGGCAATTCCTAAAATCGATAAAACGGATTTTATCTGCTTAATAACTTATCTAAACTTTGAGTTTGAGTTAGCAAAGTTTCTGCCGTAGGGGGAGTAGTATTATGAAATTTTTATATCTTGGCAAATTAATAAGTATATATGGCTTTATACTAATAATAGACTGAGTGATTTGCAAAAATTTAATCATCCTGTTTATTCTACATAAGAATTGCCCCTTGAAAGATTTTTATTTTTCGTTTGAACTTGTAGACTTCTTAGTCATTTATAGTGTTATAAAACAAATATAGCTACACAGTAAAAGATAATCTACTAAATAATAAAATATATACTATCACAGCTGGTTTTAGTAAGCCCATTATAACAAAAACGAATAGGACAGCTGTTCATATATTTGTTTTGTTTCAATTCGCATGGAAAATTCGGGAAAACTGTTTTTAAAGTTTATCGAAAAAAGAAAAAATGAACGTCTAATCGACTCTGAGAAAAACACGAATAAAAGTAGAAAGTAGAATATCTTGAAAAATCAAACGGGCAGATTTTTAGCTTAGTAGTCGAAAACTGTGAAAATTAATAGATTAGTCAAAAACGAAAAATTTAAATCAAATATATATAAAAGTGATTAACCACAGTGCTTAATAATCCTCTGTATGGCAAGCTGCCAAGAAGCTAATTTAGCGCAGACTTTCAACAATAATCAATAAAAACAAACAAATGAGGCAAAAAAGAGGAAAAATACATAATGGAATTTTTCATAAATCTGTCAAAAAATAGTGGAAATAAATCAACTAGTTTTTTTATAACTATATAATTGAAAAGACGTGTAAGATGAGAAAAAAACAGAGAACTTTTTCAGAAATAAAAATACCATTTCCAGTAAAAACCCTAGCACGTTCAGTTTTTCTGCAAGTAGTGATATTTAAAGTTTTAGAATTAGAAAATAAGATCATTGTATATGTACACACTTGATATAAGGCAAAATATGTGCTAGCAAGAGTATATAATAATGTCAACAGAACAAAAAAAGTCAGACACTACGGTAATATGCCTTGATTGTCTAACGCGGACCGCGGGTAGATACGCGTTCGTTAAAAATACTAACAACTCTAGCGTCTGAGCTCATTTACATACCCGGCAAGTGTACATAAGGAAAGTTGGGGGGCAGACTTCTCCCTAGATGAGATTTCGTGAAAGTTCCCCTCAAACTGGACCTTGAACGGAAGAAGCCGCCCTTGTTCTAGCTGAGCAAAAAAAGTGCCCTGAAGGCCTGAAACTATAATTTCAATAAGTTTCTGAAATTGTAAGTATAAATCCATAGACTACACACCCCCTAAATCGGAAATATTTTTGAATCATTGAGACAATTTATGTACTCTCTGAGTGCATGGATATATTTAGTGGGCAAAGTTGAGTCACAACAGGATTAAGATAAGCAAAACATTAAATAGAAAACAAAATAAAACAAAAATATTAATAAAACAGACATAGTTTTTAGTGAGTAATAAACAGAGAAAATTTGAGAAGACGTATAAATTGCATCCTCAATTTGTTGTTTTATTTGGTATATATACCTATCTACATTTTTGACAATCACACGTTAAGAAGCAAGATTTTTAATCTTTTTTGAATTTGTTCCACTGCAAATGCAATTAGTTTTTTTAAAACTTATGGTCTTTTTAAGAAGAAAAACAAGTTTTGGTATTCACAACCAAAAAGTAACACTGGTAAAAAGAAAGGAACGCATAGAAACGCTAAAGGGGTTAAAGGTGAATTTCTCATCTGTGGTTCTGCTAAACCATGATTTGAATTTATGAATAATAGAATTATGTGGTAAGTATAGGAAAACGTGCTTAGAACCATGGTTCAGCAAAATCACCTTTGTGAAATCCACCCGAAGATTTTGATCCAAAATTTTCTCGACTCCTAGTTTTCAAAATTTCACTATCAACCGGAAGTCTCAAATTATCAATAAAAACTGCTGATATATACTGATATATACTCCTTGAAATTCTTACGTATTTTTTGCGCCGTAAGAACCCGGGGGTGGTCGATAAAGTTCGGGCATAAGTCTACACTGGAGCGAAGTGAAGGCATATTTATCCTGATTGTGATTTTTCATGATATTTACTCGTCGCGTGCCGTAAAGTCGCAGCCGACCCAAAACCGAGCTTAGACTGCTCTGTGGCAAATCGTAATATTGTTGCAGTAAAAAGGCTTCGTCCAAAGTAACCGCCATAGAAGTGCGGTCCTTGCCACTTTTGCAGCAGAAATATTGGGTTCCTCCCAAAAGTCGTGTTATGCGGCTGGCTAAATGCAAAATTTCGACGTTTTTCTCCTTCCGCCGAGACGTTTCTTCGCCTAGCTGCTGTAAAAGTTGCCTTACGAGCGGAATTCGGGTTCCGATTGGGTCTTCACTGTTGCACGAGGGGTCACAACCACTTCTGGACCAATCGATAATTGATCGAACGAAATTATCCAACAGTCTTTGAGAATGATCATTGATGAATTGTTCGAAGGATAAGTCACCAAAAAGCTCGGCCAAAGATTGTTCTTGGTTGATTCCTTGGGTAAATAGGACGGGAAAAAGCTTCAGGGATCGACCCGAGGCTAGGTTGGACGGAAGTCGGTCGAAAATATCGACCGGAACCGGAACTGTGACCATAATTTCGGCCAAACTTCCTTCGATAATCGGAATACAGCTGCCGATGGAGAAGGATTTGACGATTCGGACGGAACAAAGATTTCGGACTAAACTGACGGCCTCAGCCATGTCTTCTAGCATCCCTTTTTCGTCCCGAAAACACGACAAACAGCTGCTGAACGTAAAAAGCAGACCAAATCGTTCGGAATAGCGGAAAACGGCTTGTCGGAGCTGCGAATCTGCCACGGATTTCGGCCCCTCTCCGGCCACAAATCCCAGCAGATTGGCCACAAAACCGGCCAAAACTGCGCTAAGACATTGGCCAAGTAACATTTCTTCTCGCTGCATCACTTTGTAGAATTGGTCAGCCACCACGCCGGCTCCTAAGGAATCGACCCAGCGCCATTCCCACGCGTCCGCCAGGGTTCGAGACAGCTTCTCCAGACTTCCTAAAACAACAAATGCCGCCCGGCGTAAATCGGCTATCCAGGCGGCTAGCTGATTATCACTGGTGCGGCTTTGTTGGTCGTCTTCAGACTTGACTGTTTCAAGATTGGTCACTTTGGTCAGAACGCACGCCATGTGGGCTTCTAGCTCCGAATATTGCGTATCCAGGGTATCGACTTCAAAGGACGGATTCAGGGTCGGAGATCCGGGAAACTTCTCGCTGCCGTTCGTTAGTCGATTTTCTGAGTCGTTTTCGTCGCTATCGCCGGAATTCTGGCCATTTTTCGTCTCCAAATTCTTCCGAGTTTTCTGGAACACGTCTGTCAGGGTGGAGACTTCATTATGGAGTTCCAAGCGATCTCCCAGGCCCTTAAGCTGGGCCAAAATGTCCCACATTTCCGCGGTCATTCTGTTGAGAAAAGCTGTCTCGATATCACCGGCCGTTGTGGTTCGCATAACTTGAGCTTTCAGAAACGCTAGACGCTGCTGCAGGTCATTTATTTCGCTCCAGTAAATCCAGTAGGTCCCGGCAGCTGACAGGGGAGACTCGATTCGAAGGTATGCCGATTTTTCACCAAGCATTTCGGTCAGACGTTTTTTCTGGGCCCACAGACCCCCCTCTTTGTAACCCAGTCTCGGTAGCGTAAACGAACCGCAGGTGAACGAGTCGAATTTCTCGGGATTCGGTTCTGCAGTGGTCCAAGCGCTCATCCGTTGCAGGTGCAAATTTACAGGCACGAAATCTAAACCCACCACAGACTTCAGGCAACTAGGTTTGAACCATTGCCCCCAATTTTCCAGGGTATTCAGGTTGGATTTGTAGGTGTTCAGAATTTCGGTAACGGCTTTGACGTGATAGTCTTTGAGTTTGCGCATATTTGACGAGAGATAGAACATTTTTTGCAGCTGATTTAGTCGTTTTTCGTATCGGGCGATTGTCAGTGGTAGATATTGCATCGGGCACGAAATCGCTAATCGACATTCGGCCATTAATTCTTGAACGAAAATCGGATCATTATTTGACGCGGAAAAAGTGAAATCCCTCGCAACTGCTTCGGCGAAAACGGAATTGAAATGGGCGTCGAGAAAAATCCGTTTCGTTTCCGTGCTCTGTTCAATCGACCCTTCGATAGACGATCCTTGAGCGCTGTCGACTCCATTTTCATCGGAAGGCGGAGTCACTAACCCGTTATCTAATCCGTTGTCCGATTTTAATCCCGTTCCAGCGGATAAAATCGCCTCTACCCATTCGTGTCGTTCTTGAGCGGAATCCGTACCAAATGTCAAATTTTCGCTCGTATCAGCCATTTCTATCAAAAATCGGTATCTAAATTCGGGATGCGGACAATCTTCGTTCGAATTTTCTAGTACGTGAACATCTACCAAACCGTCGAGTAAAAATAAAGTCGGAGAAACCACTCCAGAATCTGACTGTAAATAGAGCAAATTCGCTTTGAGCGAAACTTGAACTGGTAAGGCAATTGGATCACCTTGATTTTCGTTATCAGATTTCAGTAAAATTAAATTCCCCGTAAAACCTCCACCGTCGTTCATATAAGTCGGTATGTGGCGAGAATCAAATTTGAAATCGGTTTCGGGCATAATAATTAGTATATAATTAAATATTGAAATTCACGAGTCAAATATGCTCAAGTGTTATCTGAAATAGAAAAAAGTTACTTTTATATAGTTACACATACACTACAGTCACTAGGAAACTATACACAAGAACATATTGATGAAGTATATATTATGCATGGATATTAGTCATTTTTAGTTTTAGTTAAAATTTCGGTATAATAAATAGTAAATAAAAAAGAAATGCATAAAAAAAGTAAAAAATTAAGAAACACATCAGGTAATCCAGGGAAGACAAGACAACCTTTAAAGGAAGAATTCGACTATATGTTGATTTGTTTTTCTGTGTACAATTTTGGAAGGGAGTCTGGGGCAAGACAGCATTAACCTTTGCAAGGAAACTTGTATATATATAAAAGGTCACGTTTCGTGCATATATTTTTTTCCATCGAATTCCCCCTGAATTTGATTATTTTTGCTAGTTCGTTTAGCCAGATTGTACGTACGTGATTACCTTAAAAAAGCAATAAAAATCTTTAAGCATTCAGGGAGGTTACTAGCCACTGAAGACCCAGCCAATTTCGATTCCCCAGTTGAAAACTCATCATTGATTCACCCTTCATCCTTCAAGTTAGTTCGTGTTCAACCCCCTTAGGCCAAATAACGCTGCATTTTAATGTGAAAAATTAAAAAAAAAATTATTTTTTAGAAGTCCGAAAATGGACTTGGAAGATTTCAAGGATTGGACGTTTATTTCGGCCAATCACGTGCAGTCCTTCAATTTTCTACTGGACTACGGACTTCAGAGGGCCGCTGCCTCGCTACCCCCGCACGAATGGTCACTGCCCACTGGTCAACGGGCCAGCCTGGAGATTCACCAGGCCCGGGCCGGTCGGCCTACCAGCCTTCGGGGCCCAAGTTTGGCCGATATGTGCCGGCTCTACCCCGCAGAATGTCGGGAATCGGCCTTAACCTATTCTGGCCGGCTAGAGGCCGAAATAAGCCTAGCTTTGGACGGAAACCGACTTCTGTGCAACGATTTCGTTCTGGGTCAAATACCCATCATGGTTCGGTCGAAAAAATGCAACCTGTTCGGACTGAATTCAGAGGAATTGATTCGAAGGGGGGAGGAGCCGACAGAATTTGGGGGGTACTTTTTGGTTCACGGAAATGAAAAGGTCATACGACATTTGGTGCTGATGAGACGGAACTATCCCCTAGCTTTACGGAGACCCCGCTGGGCTGGTCATGGAGCACTTTTTTCCGAATACGGAGTTACCACTCGTAGCGTACTAGATGAGCATTCTTCCGCCCTAAATACCATCCATTATTTGACCAGTGGGGTTTTGATGATGACCCTAACCTACCGCCGACAGCAATTTTTCATTCCCCTGATGCTGATACTGAAATGTTGCCTAGATTTGCCCGACTACGCCTTTGTGAAGCGGTTTTTGCGAAATCATGAAACGAATAATTTTGCCCAAGGCTGTTTGTATAAAATGCTGTCACTTTGCCACGAAGAAGGCATTAGCAGTCAAAAAGCGGCGTTGAAATTTTTCGGCGGAAAATTTCGCGTAATCACTCGATACCCTCATTTCTATAGTGATGAAAAAGTGGGCAGATTATTTTTCGAATCTACAATTTGCATTCATTTGCCAAAATATGAGGACAAATTTCGATATCTAACCTATTGCGCACATAAGCTATTCGCCGTTGTGGAAGGCAAGTGTAAAGAAGACAACGTGGATAATCTCATGTTTCAAGAAGTAATGCTACCAGGTCAATTTTTGCTACTTTTTCTACGCGAGCGTTTAGAACAAAGATTAGAAAAAATTCAACAAATTATTGATACGAAAATCACCCGAAGTCAGAAATTGCAAGATCTGCCGCTGTACTTGAACACGGCCATTCAAGAATCTACGCGCTGGTTTAGCAATGGATTTACGTATTTACTGGCAACAGGAAATCTTGTGAGCAACAGCGGATTGGGACTGCAGCAGGTGGATTGAAATTTTAAATTTTTGTTTAAAAAATATTTGATTTTTTAAAGTAATTACATTTTATAGTGAATATAGTAGCTGATTAAACTATGAGCTAATGCTAAACTAATTTAGTTTAATTCATCTTTGGGAAATGGCGTTTCGATAATTTAACAGCCTAGCACAACTTCATGAAATTTAAAATATATACACACTATTTTGTCACACACTTTGATAGGGGATACTTCCATACATGTAATGGGGACAAAACTTTGGGGGGTCTTTCCCTGATCGACCAAAAATAAACCCTAAACCTAAATAAATTTAGACCCTAAATTTTGCAAATTTTAGTAAAATTTTTCTAAAAAAGTGCTATTTTTACTAAATTTTGCTCAACTTTTAGGGAGCCCTCCGGCACCTCGTTTTTTTGGGGGACCAGCCCCCCCCCAATCCTCCCTCATCATACTTCTGTGGCCTTTTTCAGTTTTATAAGTTGGGGATGTGAACAAAAAGGTTCGGGGTTGGGGTCAAGTGGGGGAGTCTACCAGAAGTAGGGGGGCGGACACCCAAAACTGAGGGCCCCCTCAAAAAAAGCCAGCTTTTGTTTGACTTCAGACAACGGGCTATGTGGTGATAGCCGAGAAGCTGAACTACTACCGCTACATTTCCCATTTCCGATCCATCCACAGGGGGGCCCTGTTTGCTCAGATGCGAACCACAGCCGTGCGGAAACTGCTCCCCGAAGCCTGGGGGTTCTGGTGTCCCGTTCACACCCCGGATGGCACCCCCTGTGGACTTCTCAACCATTTGAGTGCCTATTGCAAGGTGAGGGGCACTGCCGGATGAGTGAGTATTTGAATGAGAAATTCGTTGCAGAAGTATGATTTAGAAGTATATGATAAAAAATATTTTTAACCACTCCGTAATATATGTAGTCGAGATTTGAGAGGATAGAAAGAAAAGAGAGAGAAACTTGAGAGAAAACAAAAGATATGTAACATTTTTTCGAGATGTCGACTTTTTTCGATGTGTCGATTTATTGATTTTGCAAAAAAATGGTAAAAAAATTTCGCTAAAAATGACAAAATGAAGTATGAAAATTGTAACTTGAAATGCGGCAGATTCATCTCTCATAGTTAATTACTCAGAGCGCCAACTGAAAAGAAAGTTGGCAAATTTGAATTTTCGTTTACGTTTCAGGTAACATCAAACGCCTCCTATGACGCAATAAATCGCGCTCAGGACGCAATTCGTTGCGTATTAGCGCAAAACCAGCTGATAGCCTGTGACGACCCTCTGCGGGACACAGAATTACCCCACTGCTATCCTGTGTTACTAGATGGCCAGCTTGAAGGTTATATTCCCGTGAATGCAGCCGAAAAATGTGTCGGAAAACTTCGAGCGGTGAAAGTTTTTGCGGAATTTGCGGAACTGGCGACTATAGAAATAACTTTGGTCCCCGAAACGGGACTTTATTCCTTGTATCCGGGGTTATATATTTTTTGCAACCTGGGAAGGGCCACACGGCCTGTGAGAAATCTTATTCATAATCGAACGGAGTATATCGGCACTTATGAACAGGTATTTTTATTTTTTAAATTTTATTTTTTATAAGTAATGTCTTCTGTTCAGTTATTGAAAAGTGTTCTATGAGGAAAAAAGTAGATGAGTAAAACTGTAAGGTAAAGTTTAAGCATATATACTGATGAGAAATAGTCCTAGCTAATTTATCAGAAAATTTGTTTTATAATCATTTATATTATTTATAAAACTAATTATACCAAATTATAATTTCTTGAACGAGTTCAGTGAAAGTAATCCAGTCTCCAGGAAGGGCAAGCGAAAAACTTTTGAATTTTTTGGTAACATTCTCTTTGCAGAAAACTGCGAAGCAACAGATAACTATATCCGACCGGATCATAGAAACCGAAGGGTGGTTTTTATATTCCCATGTCCCGTGGTACGCAAATTCACTCGAGAAAAATTCGAAGGGGGGCATAATATAATCCCACCCCTCCTCTGAATCCGCCACTGGGGGGGACCATAAACTAAATATTGTGATTCCAGGTTTATCTACAAATCTGCATCACCCCCGCGGAGGCCGAGCGAGCCGACCCCCACAGCCCGACCACGCATCAGGAACTCAGCCCAGGCGCCATTCTGAGCATCCTAGCCCTGCTGACTCCCTACTCAGACTTCAACCAAAGCCCCAGGAATATGTACCAGTGTCAGATGGCTAAACAGACTATGGGTTGGTGGATTTTGAAACCTGGTTCATACTTGGCCTTATCTTTGTACCTAAGCATTTCAAAAAAGCTATCGGGCCAAATTAGTGACTGTTTGGCATGAAGAAAGTCTGGGTCACGTTCATATCGTATGCAAAATATTAGCCGAAACGCTAACTAAAAAAATAGCCGAAACGCTTCTGTCAATTTTCTGCAAAAAATTGGGTTGTGTCCATTCGTATACTGGGAGTATATTTCGCATCTTCCTGTGTCCTTAAGGACAAATATGAGTTGAGCTTAAGCCCGATGAAAGTAGATATTAGCTACTGATTTTTAGAGTACTGACTAACAGTATGAGCAGGCGCAAAAAATCACTTTTCCTATCTGCAGCAGTTTTCTCAGTATCTTACATACCAGTTTACGAACAAGCATGTAATATGTATAAACTGGGCTTAGGGTTCTCAACGACGAAACGACGAACATTTTGCTTCGATAAACTGGGCCCTGATCAGTAGGTCTATTTGCAGCCACCCCGGGCTATTCCATCCGCCGGCGAGCGGACAACAAACTCTACCGTCTGCAGACCCCGCAGGCCCCCATCGTGCGGACTGAGGCTTACGACCGACTCAATATCGACCAATACCCCACCGGCACAAACGCTATGGTTGCTGTCATCTCATACACTGGGTAAAATGTTGGAGAAAATTGCATAATTCAGTGTTGAGGGCAGTCTAGGGGACAAAATAAAGATTATTAATTTTAGTCCACATAAGCTAATAATGTTTATTATAAAAAAGACCATAGCTAAGATGCTTGCCGCATTGGTAAAAAACGATTTATTTTTCTTACATTTTATAGATTTTATTAATCTTTATTGCATGTAATTTTTTTGAGAAGCGAATGTTGACATTTTTGCATGCCGACAAACTTGTTTTAAAATGAAAAAACTTCAAAAACTGTACTTTTCATTAAAAATTTGAAATTAAATTTCAATTTTAAAATAATTTTTCAGATACGATATGGAGGATGCCATGATGATATCCAAACACTCGATGGAGCGGGGCTTTGCTCACGCATCGGTCTACAAGACGGAACGCATCAATTTGATCGACAACAAAAAACCGCGAGCCTTTTTTGCCCGCGACCCGACCAAACCAGATCTAGCCCTGTTTTTAGACCAAGACGGACTGCCCTATATAAATAGCCTGATTCACGAGAACCAGCCGTATTATTGCATTTACGATGACATGGAACAGAAATACTCTGTTTCGAAATTCCATGGAGAGTCGGGTTATGTGGATCATGTCAAGGTTAGGCCCCCTCCGACCAGAAAAAATTAGAAATAAGGTTGGACCCGGTCCCCCTACCTCAAAATTAAAAAAGGGAATACTGTGTTTTGGCAGATCTCATGCTTACCCATTTTTTTAATTTTCAGTTTTTTATTCAATTCAAACTGTGCTTTAGCAGATTGGAGATTTTTTGTGAATTTTGTAACGGCAACTTTAAAGTTGATGCTGTTTTTGCGAAATTATTACGCCATTTCGGTATGTTATAATCAGATTTGATGGCAAATTTTATCTTAAAGGAAAGGTTTTTGTCTAAATTTTTGCATGAGCCACCACAAAATGAAAAATTGTCAGATTTATTGTTTTTTTCGTCGAGACGAATTTTTATAGAGTTCCGCGACGCAGTTGGCCAATTTAAATTAGACTTTGGCATTCTGAATCTTTGGTACCCTAATAAACATTGTGAAAATGTCCAAAAGAACCCAACAAAACGGTGTCTAGCTTTCGGACTAAAATAATCGCTTTTGGAACATTTTGAAAGTCCAAATTGGTAATTAGTTATCTGTAAAGCAGATTCGTCTGCTCAACTTTAATGATACCGCAAAGGCGGCCAATTTGAATTTAGTTTTCGAAAGTTAAAAAGATTCAAATAGTTTTAGCAAGAAATTTTTGACAAAATAAAGTGATTACACAAGTTAGAGTTTAATTCGCCAAAGATGGAACCTACATAAGTCAGTCCATAAACAAAAAAAGTTTGATTGCTTGCTGCAAAAAAATGAGTATTCTGGAAGGCTGAATTTATTATATTGAGAGCTACTGATTTTACAAAAATGGTCTGTGAACTTGCACTAAATTGACAAACATGTAGATAAATTATGAAATTATGAACCAGGCTTTAATGGGTTGTTTTTTGTTTTTTTAAGTCCAGCCGTATTGTGTCCGTTTTCGAGTCGAAGGGTGTAACTTGAAAATTCAAACTTTAAAAAGTTGCAGTCCAGTTTAAAGAATGCTTATTTAACCGTTACCTCAGTAAATTAAGGCCAACTTTAACCAAAATTAAGGCTCTGAAAAATATTATAGGACTATTTTACCTGACGGCTAACACTCCTAAATTTTTATTTTTTTTTTATTTTTTTAGATCATAGAAGCTAAGATCAAAGAAAAAGATCCAGAAACTGGAATCCGTCATGTCTGCATAATGTTTAGGATTCCCCGAAATCCCTGTGTGGGAGACAAATTCGCGTCCCGGCACGGACAAAAGGGGGTCTGCAGTTTTTTGTGGCCCACCGAAAATCTGCCCTTCACTGAATCGGGTCTAGTTCCCGATATTATTTTCAACCCCCACGGATATCCCTCTCGGATGACTATTGGTAATATATTCAATAAATTTATTTATTAATAACTTGTTTTTATAATTTTTAAATTTATATATATATTTTTTTATTTTTGAAAATCGTAATTTTAAAAACTCGTAACGTTCGTTTTATTAATTTTCAATTTTTTAATAACTAATTTTTTTTATTTTTGTGACCTTAGTTTGTGACCTTCCAGCTAAAACTCAGCTAGGCCTCAGTTTTCAACTAAAATTAAAGCACCAACCGCACTGAATTTATTCGTTGGTGCTGTGGACTTTAAAACCGATTTAAGAAATTTAAGCCTGAGCTCAGTCAGTTTAAACTAATCCTCAGCTTTTGATTTGCAGTCCACCGTAGAATAACTATTTTAGCGAATTAAAAAAATTTTTGTACATAGTTTGACAGGAAATTTAGCCGGTTGACACAACTAACGGTTTGTTTGTTATTAATTAAAAAGGGAACTCCAATTTGTACAGCTGAATTTAGATGCGAAGTAAATAACAACCCACAAACAAGTGATGAAAAGTTAATTAAGAATAGCATTAGAGAGATACGGTCAGGCTATAAATATAAGATGAATCCGTTATAAATATCAGTCGTACTAATAGTCTAACCCTCAAAGTTTTACTTTAGATTAAAGATTAGTATTAAGCATTGTAACATTAAAATTTGCATTTTTAATTAAATTTGAAAATTTTAAAAATTTCTTGCCCGGGATGATTCGAACGCACGGGGTGGCGAGCCGCAGCCCGAGCACACTACCACCTGCACCATTCCTGTTCTAGGCATGATGATAGAAAGTATGGCTGGAAAAGCGGGGTTCTCGCACGGAATCCGATTGGACGCCACTCCGTTTACGTTCAGTGAAGATACGCCGGCTATCGACCATTTCGGCAAGATTCTGGAAGCGGCCGGTTTCAACTATTACGGCAACGAACGCATGTATAGCGGCGTGGATGGGAGTGAATTTGAGGTGGGCTTTTTGGCATTTAAAAAAACTAGAGAAATTTTTCATTTTTAGGAATTTGGTCAATTGAGATGTATCGGAAATTTGTCCCGGCGAATTCATGCTTCCAGCTGTATGTCTGTTCGGCCGGCAAAATTACGAAATAATCACGCCACTAATTGTTGAGCTTTTTGAACGAATTTTACTGAAGTTTGCACGGCACTAGCTATCTTTATAAATCTCTCGAATCTGCTGACTTTGCGTCTAGCTTATTTTGCAGTCCACGTGAGCATTATAGTTTGAATAGCGTTATTTTTCATTTTTTCAACATTTTTGGGGCTAACGGACATACTTTTCGGGACAACGCTGATTAAATAAAAAAGCTTTTACTCTCTTGAAAGGAACTAAAGATTTTACAAGAAAAATTTTATTTCTAAATAAATCCAATCTGTTATTAAATTAGCATTTGCATTGTAAGTAAAAATTAAAAATTTTTTTGACTCAATTCTTCTACAGACAGACAGAATATAGATTTTTATAAATACAATTCATGTGTAGCATTTAAGTATACGTTTATAGCCTTTTAAATAATAATATGTAAAAAGTATATAGTCATGTGAATAGAAATTTCTATAACTCCAAAATAGAATTTCGCAAAAAAGTAACCACTAATGAGAAAAATTGTGTTTGTTATGAGAATTAGGGTGAGAAAATAGTGGTAGTCTTTGACAAATAAAAAAGTCTAGTGGTAAATTTTCAGACATAGACAAAAACTGTGAGATTGATAGACCAAAGTTTTGAGCTCAATTTAGAATAAAATTTTATGATATCTAGTCTGGAATTTGACATTTTTTGGTTGAGAACATGTTTCGTAATTTATAACATCTTGAAAGAGTTTATTTAATTTTTGTGTAATTGGGACATCAAAAGTTAAGTCGCTGCTGAAAATTTGCGAATTAATATACATACCTAACGAATATACATTAACGAGACATATACTAAATATTGGTCATTTGCCAATAAAAACTTTTCTTTGTGTTTCAACTGTAGCTAGCTAATGAGTGCGATTCACTAATTCTTCATCAAAAGCGTAAATTCCAGCTTATGGAGATGGTGTGACAAAGCACATTTAGACTAGTTTTATTCGGATAGGTATATTGACGGCCACTTTGTTAGTTGCGTAATAACGAGGAAGAATTTGCGCCTTGACGCATTAGAAGTTGCTTAGTTGCGTATTGAGTATTGACGCAGTGACAAAGTAATATAGGTAACTAAATTAGACTAATAACTATTTAAAGTTTAGCTTAATTAGCTTAAAAATTGCCCGGTTTGAGCTCATACCGTAGCTAAACTTTTCTATGTGCTAGTGGTTAAGGTTGATAGACAAAAAAGTTGATAAGACAATCAAACAACCACTAATCAGTTGAAAAATGTAATTAATTGAGCTTTCAATTTTATTTTTAGGTTGGCATCTTTTTCGGAGTAGTCTACTATCAGCGGCTACGGCATATGGTGGCCGATAAGTTTCAAGTTCGGACAACAGGTCCGATCGAGCCATTGACCCGACAACCCGTGCATGGTCGAAAACTTGGGGGCGGAGTTCGATTCGGAGAAATGGAACGTGACTCGCTGTTGTCTCACGGAACCTCCTTCCTCTTGCAAGAACGGCTCCTTCTTTGTTCGGACGTCACTTGGGCTCAGATTTGTTCGAAATGCGCTGATATTTCGTCCGTCAGTTACACGAGATCCCATTTGCCCGATCTGTTGGATCAGGAATCGACGATTTTGAGTACTTCTCGGAGATGGACCTGCAGCCTTTGCGGATCGAGCTCAAACGTGAAAACCATTCAGATTCCGTACGTTTTGAGAAATCTGATCAGTGAATTGGCGTCAGTTAATATCGGAGTACGACTGCGGGTGAAATAGTGCCGATTTGAGGGACCCGGTTTTGGAAATAATTTTTTGGAATTGTATCTGTTCGAAAAGTTTTGTCAGGAGAACTTTGTCAAATGACTTTAAAAATACATTAGTCAAGAAATTATTCTATTGCTTAGTTTGAGACACAAGTGAAAGTTGAAATTTTGTAGTAATTTTTTAAAGATTACTTTTAAAAATATTTCTTTTTTAAAAAGTTTCAAGTATTGTTAGTATTTTTATATTTACTATATGGCATATTGTTAATTGTTGCAATTCTATTATTGTTATTCGTTAACTGTTCAGTTTAATTAATAAACAGTTGAGAGAAAGTTTGTATATACCTAAATTCTAAATAAGTTTAGGAAGGAACAATAATATACATTATACGGCATTGATTGAGAATACAGGGTCAGGTCACTTTCTGGTGTAATCCTACCTAATAATGAAAGCATTTTAAGGACAACAATAAACTTTGTTAAGACAATGAGATAATCTAGTTGCCAAAAAAAGAGGATGTGAATTATAAAAAAATTAGAATCCTACAGGCACGATAGGTGATTATGATGCCCCCTCCCGAAAAGCTGGGGCGGTCAGTCAGGACCCCCGATGTGCCGTAAAGCGCCGGGGGTTTCCTCACCCTAAACTCCCAGACACATGTGCCATGTTATCGCTGAACTAGATAGAAATGGGACTTGTTCCGGTTCCAAAAATGCTGCCGGTTCGGTTCCGGTCCGATCCCATCTCTACGCTGCTGAACACTGAAATTTCACTGTCCAGGGTAAATGACCCAAAAATTAAGACGCAGACTCCCACCCCCCAAGAAAAAATTGGAGCAGTCACAATATTGTATCGCATACATTAAACACGGTGAAAATTTTTGATAGTGCCTCTCCGGCCAAATTTTGAGGACCCTCTGCCCCGGTTGCAAAAAATATATCATCCCGAATCTTGATTTTGAGGATTCCCCCCACCCCACCTATTACATGTATATAAAAATAGTACATACTACATATAGTAAACAAAAGTCTAAAATAAATATGATAAAATCTATGAATCGAGCCCAGTAACGTCAATAAGTAATGATGATTCAGAATTAGAAACGCGTAACTTTCGCCAACGAACGAGTAAATTTAAACTTCAATGTAGGTTGTGATAGAAATGTGAAAAATAAACGCAGGCATTGTACACAAAATATTCGCAAATATACTTTAGTAAACAGTGAAAATATATGGCAAAAATAGAAGCACATACTCCTGAAAAACTGAAAAATTTCCAAAAATCTTAAAAAGTACTCGTAAAAAAATTGCCCCATATATCAAACACACACACTGAAAGCTACATGCAGTAGCAAGAAGGCACGTATTTTGTGTGCGTATGTAAAACTGGAGAGACAGACACTTGTGTGGACGTAATTTTGCCATAGATTTGTGCGTGCGTCACATTATACTTTCTGTATATGCATGGATACATGCATATAGCTTTGCATGTATTATGTAATGCTGCTACGTGGACTTTTGAAAAGTTGCAGTGGTGAATTTTACAAGCAACCGTAGTAAATTCTGGTTTGAGATGGAACTAATAGATAAAGCGGAATGTTGACTTACGTCAGTCTGTGACGTAGGGGGAAAGTTACAGGCGTCAGTTATGCCGTGATAAGCTAGCTTTTTTACACCGTGCTGTGGGATAAATAATTCTGGATAACTCCTTAACACCACTGGTTAAATCTGAGTTTTTCAGCTAAAGAAGAAGATATGGGTGACAAAAGTAGAGGAAAGAACATAGGTATTGTGATATTTTGATTGGGTTTTTGGATTTACCGAAGCGACCGAAATATCACCGGTACTTTACTAGCATTGTCTCTTGCCTCTTTAGTATAGAACGAAAACAAGGCAAGATATGAGACCACACAAATGGTAAAAATTCAGTTGAAATTAGCAGTTCATGGACATTTCCTGAAGAGGAGAGAAAAAATGTAGAGGGGCTGGTTTGACGAAAACAGCTGGCCTCGTGACATTGATTTTTCAACGTGGCTAAATAAAAACGCATTTCTGGCTTCATTTAAAAAGCAGCTACAGGCTTCATTGCTGATGTTTTTTCCAGTTTTTATTGTGTCGAATTATCTACCTGCTGGGATAAAAATAATTTTAGAGACCATAAACTAAAGAGCATATATATATACCGACTTATTTACAAAAAACAAATCTGAATACCTAATAATGTAAGTGGGGAAATTAGATTTATTGGAATAGCTAGCTGACTGCTATGCTGTCCAAAACGGGGTTAAGGCTCGAAGCTCGATTCATACTTACAGCCGTATGTCCGTTCAGCAGACAAAATTACAAAATGTGTTTTGATGAGTGAGTATGTGAACTGGCTGAAGAGAAAGTAAAGTACAAAACGAGTTGGCTCTGCTTACGGACAATCTCTGCAGGACAAATATGAACCGGTCTCCTAATTTTACCGGCTGAACGGACATACGGCTGTAAGTATGAATCGACCCTAATTCTACAGCCTTATTTGTAGATAGTAGTAGGCCTAGAGTCTAGACAATTAGGAATCGAGTTTGGCTCTAGTCAAGGGCATTATTAAGCCTAATGGAAATAAGTTAGGTTCAAAATGTTTATTGAGTCATGAGTGGTCTTCTGTACTGACTACTGACTACTGAGTCAAAAACAGCGGGGCGGACTGAAAGGAATAACCTCTATTAAAAAGATTGAAGCCATAGTGAACGATTAATAACGTTAGAACAGAAGCATGATGGCTGGCTTCTGAATTTATAACTGACTGATTTCTGATCTGAATGGAAATGCCTCTTTTTTTATTACCCATGCGCGTTTTCACTTGTTTGTAATTTTGCCAGATGAATGGACATTAAGGCCCGGTTCATACTTGTCCTTAAGGACAAAGGGACAGGGACAAGGACAAACTTCGGTCAGCTCCTGTGAAGAATTGATAGAAGCGTTTCGGCTAATTTTCTGTATACGGTCTGGAAATGACCTCAGCCATCTGCATGCAAAAAGTTGGCTTATTTAGCCAATTAGTTCTCTTGGAATTGCTTAAGCCCGGTTCATACTTGTCCTTAAGAATATAGGGACAGGGACAAGGACAAATTTGGGACAGCTGCTGTGTAAAATTTACTTCATCGTTTCTGCTAATTTTTGGCATGACAACAAGAATTTACTTAAACTTACTACATGCGAAAAACTAGCAGAAACGATTGCATCAATTTTCCACACCAGCTATCCCAAATTTGTCCTTGTCCCTGTCCCTATGTTCTTAAGGACAAGTATGAACCGGGCTTTAGGGACAAAACCATAGGGACAAGGACAAGTATGAACCGGGCTTAACTATTAACCATCTTTAAATGCTAGACTAGAAATATGGGAGGCGTGATTTTTTCGTATCAAACAGACCAAGTAAACTTAATGCAAGTCGCTGATAATCCAAATTGACCGCTGCCATGTCCGGATAAAATACTGGTCCTTCAAAGAAAAGGAAACCTACATTTTTGTCAGCTGCTAAAATAGTAACAAACCTGTAATATTAACACCTGGTTATCGTATGTTGTAATATTATTGTCTAAACTGGGTTTTCAAGAATACTGGTCTGCTCAGAAAGTGACAGATGATAATTTTGTAAAAATAGCAAGAGAACGGCTTCTTTCGTTATTCCATAGTGAGTTAACTCTTGAAATGCATAATTTACCTAGTTTAGATTTATATACTAAATTTAAATCAAACTTTCTCATGGAACCTTACTTTTGTGTCATAAAAAACAAACGACATTTACATGCCTTTATAAAGCTGCGACTTCGGTCACATGATTTAGAAATTGAAAGAGGACGCTGGGATAGGAGAGTTACACACAGACTACCCAGAAATCAACGAATTTGCAAGTTATGTAATTCTGGGGAACCTGAAGATGAAATTCACCTACTTCTAAAATGCGATTTTTTTGCAATCTTACGAGTAGCACTAATTTTGCCTTGCCTACCCAATAACTTTTCAGCCAACTGCGAAAATGACTTTTCTTTTCTAATTTCTAACAGTAACGATCACGTGGCAAACAATGTAGCGAAATTCATTTACCTCGCGTTTATACGAAGGTCAGAAGCTTACAGCAGGTTTTGAAGTTTTTAACCCTAAACCTAATATTTTACCTTACAGCTTGTGAACTGTGCATGCCTCATATCTTATTATTACTGTATAATATTAGCATAATATGTTCTTATTGGATTTTATGCTGGCAGTCATATTGTTGTACTTTCCTATTTCAAATAAACAACAAACAACATAATAGCGTCTCACTCTATATAAAAGAAGAGTGCGACACTCACCAGTCTGCCTTTGTTCTGGCACAGGCAGATGCGCTGGTCGTTTTCAGGCTACATGTTGACATTTTGTGCAACATGTGGCTGGCCAATCAGAAGAGAACTCCTATTCTCTGATTGGCCAGACGCCTGTGCACGTGCTCCAATCATAAAACGGGATAGGATAAAAGGTTAATAACTCATTACTTATTTATAAGCTGCAATACCTTTGGGGATATTTTGGCAAACTTTCAGCGAAATTGATTGAGAAACTTTTAACAAATTGAGAAAAGTTATATCTCAAGTTTCTCAATCAATTTAGCTGAAAGTTTACCAAAATATCCCTAAAGCCCGGTTCATACTCGTCCTTTTGGCTGTCCTTTTATCCTTTTGGTCGTCCTTTTGTCCTTTTCCTTTTGTTCGGGTGTCCTTTTGAAAACGTCCTTTTGTACTTTTCCTTTTCAGTTGTCCTTTTGCATTTTTAAAAACGTCCTTTTGATTCCGTCCTTTTGTCCTTTTGAAAATGTCCTGTTGTCCTTTTGAAAGTGTCCTTTTCCTTTTCCTGTTGTCCTGTTGTCCTTTCGTAATTTTGTCCTGTTGTCCTTTTGAAAAGTCCTGTTGTCCTTTTGGGCTGTCCTTTTCTCCAATGCTCTACTTTTCAAAGAGTCCTTTTGCCTCGACCAATCAAATTTCAATATAATAAAATTTGATTGTGTACATTTTGACTAGGATTGTGTCAAGTATGGTGGGCAGTCACTGCTCGTTTTTTTTGTGTTTTAAAACTTATCAGGAAAATTTCTCAGCTGACGAATGAGTGAGAAAAACTCCCCATACCGGTGTCTCACAAAATTCAAGGGGTGTACACTGTACAACCGCTTGCGTCGTCGCCGCCGGCGGCGCAGGACAAGGGCACAAACAACGGCTGCGCTGACTTGCAGCAACTCATTCATGACTGTGAGCAAAACAAACCAAACTGCAAAAGTGCACTGACGACAAACACGTGACCTTGTCCTTGTCCTTTTGTCCTTTTGCTGTTCTGATGACGCTCCAAACATTACAGGACAAGTCACAAAGAAAAGGAGAAAAGGACGTTTTTAAAAGGAGAAAAGGACGTTTTCAAAAGGACAAAAGGACAGTTTGAAAAGGACAAGGACTTTTTGAAAAGGACAACAGGACTTCTCTAAAAGGAGAAAAGGACGCCGAAAAGGACAGCCAAACAGACAAAATGACGGGTTTCATTTGTAGTCAAACTGTTTGCAAAAAGACAAAGGACAAAAGGACAAAATTCAAAAGGACGAGTATGAACCGGGCTTAAATGTATTTGCAAATCTTTTTTAATGTTTTTGCAAGCAGACTATGAATAAATAAGCTTTTAACCGTATCTTAATGCTTATCACCGCATCAGCGATTATTTACTAGTGTGTTACGCAGAGAATCTACGCGCTGATTGGCCAGCCACATATTGTCAGCATGTAGCCTGAAAACGCCCAGCGCATCTGCCTGTGCTAGAACACAAGCAGGCTAGAGAGTCTCACTCTTCTTCTATATAGAGTGAGACGCTATTATGTACTCTTGCCACTATGAACCCTACTTTAGGTTTAGAGCTTACAGGTAGCCTTGACTAACAACCATGGAAAATGATTTTATTATTATGAATAAATATATCACAAAAGCAAGCGTACAGCGGCAAGAATGTAGCACCGCAAAAATCCACACAACACAAGCAATATAAATTAATTTGGTTTAAAAAAAATAATTTGAAGTAAAATACTACAAAATTGAAACCAGAATCACCAAAACTTTCCTGCTTACTGCTTAGGTTTGATAAAAAGAGGAGTCCCTTATTTTCTTTCGTCATACATTCATCTGTGAATCGATCCTATGCCTTGTTATATTAATCGATAATTCGATACCCATACAATTTCGACTCATGCACTAATCGGTTGGTCGAAAAAATGAATAACATTCAAATCCGAGCCAAAAAATCCAAATTATGCCACAATGCTAAAATAATTAAATACAGCTGTACACTTAAAAAAATACAAATTGGTAAGTACAGACTACAATACAAAATTGACTGTAAAAGCAGGAATAAAAAATACACGATGCAAAAATACCATTCAGACCAGTTATAACCGTTATCTGTGGTACAAAAAACAGCACAAAATTACAATGCTACAGCTTGCAATATCCCACATTAACCACTAACTGCGTAATATACGTTCACAATTTACTCAAGTGCACTAGGATAATCTATAATTTTGGTAATAAATCGAACCTAAACTTGAAATAAGATTATTCAATTATTCATATTAATACAAATTACAAATCACAATTGCAAATCAAATGATAATATAGATGACACAAAAGTTAGATAAAAGCGCGTAGCAGTCTACGCCAACTTTTGTGCCAGCAGCAAATCTATTAACAATATGACAGTATTTATAACAATTAATGATTAATATTTACAATTAATACAATCATATGCACGCATGTGGTTGAAAAGAAATACAATTCGAAATGCAAAGATGTGGTTGAAAATGTTTTGGCCAAAACATAAAAATCCAAAGGAGGGATTCCGCCACTCATTTGTGTACAATTTTACCGAGAAGAAATCTCGAAAATCTCGAAAGAGGGGGGAACGTGGCTGCCTATCTAACCCTACAGCCATCATTTATTCTAGTGAAGCTTGCTTGGTTTTTCGGAAATTCTCTTTTGCCTGTTACGCTTAAAAATGTTCATTCTCCGTTTTCTGTCGTTTCTGCAAAAAGTTTATCTGACGCAAAAACATGCGATTTTCAGTAAGGAAAACAAGGACATTTTCATTCCCCACCACCACGTAAATACATAATTACAGTCGAACAACATACAAACACATGAACAAATCACAGTAAAGCCTGAAGTCGAAGCGTTCAAATTGGTAATCGGTCTACAAATTTTGTTTTTAAATGAAAAAATATCTTTGATAAAAGTTAAATGTGTATTTTTTATATAATCAATGTGTGTGATATCAAACAATAAGCCAGTGTTTTGGAACCTGGTTAAAAGTCTGGCCTTGAAAGCTACTCTTCAAAACGGAACCCTTCCAATCGCTATGTACCTCGTACGGAACGTACGTACCGAATAAAGCACTACTCTTTCCACTATATTATTATTATGATCGATGTAAACTTAAAGCCGTATAATATCTCGTTATCAACCAAAACCACAAAAACAGCCATACCCTGTTGGACCTGTGCTATAATGATTTTGTCACATTAGTGATATAAACTCATTACAAAAAAAAATAATCAAATTTTGCAACACTTTGCAATTGATTTTTCCACTAAAGTCTGACCAAAAAACGCCGACCACTAGGAAAAACAGGTGACGTCATTTTGTATTCATAATGGCTGAAATTCGTTCTCATCGCAATGAAACCCCATATTTTTGTTATGTCTCAGTGTTTAACACTTTCTGGACAGACTTTGGGGTCGATTCAAATTTACTGCCGATATCCGTTCAGACGACAAAATTACGAAATAATCACGCCACCAATAGCAGCAACTAAGATGAGACAGTGGCGTAGTGTTTTCGTAATTTACCGGCTGAACGGACATCGGCTGTAAGTATGAATCGACCCATAGACTGCGTTCACGTCAACCCCATTTTGTGACTATCAATTTGTCCTGACGACTTAGTCAGCGGAGGGGGCGGAGGGTTGTATGGCCAGCAGATCTACCTTCTGCACGATGGACTGGCGACAGAGGGGGCACTGGGTGAGGGTGGAGGCGCAGGGGGAGCAACAGCACACGTGGCCGCACGGGATAAACACAAAGGCGCTCTTAAAAAATAGTCGATTTAAAATTAAAAAATAATTTAATCAAACAAGTGCATAAATAAAGTCTGACAAAAAAGGTTGCGTCATTTCCTTATTTTAGTGGCATGATTTCTGCGACTACTTGCTGTACTCTTGATAGTCAAAATCTGTTCTTTTCGTAGCTAAATCACATATTTCGTTTGCTCAAGTGGCGCAACTATTTTTTGTCACACTTTAGTAATAGAATGCGTCTATATAATCTTTCTGATGAAAAATCTTTCTAAATTTTCTAATAAAAAAGATAACCTAACCTAATCTCTAGTGAGAGCTATACAGTAGTGCTAAAATATTATGTTGTTCTTGCAAGTCGTAAATTTGTGATGGACAATAGTCAAGAGTACAGATTTTTAATAATGAGAAAAATATAGTATACACAAACACAATAGCTGCCTTGGTAAAACGTATCCTACTTACGTTCGTTTAGACAAAATATTATTGGAAAAACAACGAATACGCACATCACATCACAGTCTTGATTTTTGCCTCATTTTGCGTACTTCCGCAAAACAAGCCCGCGACTGCCAGTACAGCAATAATCGACCCCTTAGGGGTGCTTCCTACTTACAGCCGTATGTCCGTTCAGCCTGCAGAATGACGTCACCAGTAGCCTAGTGCAGTGGATCAGCCAGCGCTTGTAACGTCATTATTTCGTCATCTGTCGGCAGAACGGACATTCGACTGTAAGTATGAAATATGAATCGACCCTAATTCAGACTCAAGGTTACATAGATCTACACCACTGAAATCTCCCTTTTACCTGCGCAGCCATACAGATGACACACTCCAGCTCAATGTGCACGCGAACGGTGGGCGGGGGGGTTGGGGCGCTCGGCTCGGCAGAATCGGGTCGGGCTATGCCGTTACTGGCTTGTTTCCCCTCCTCCTCTGGCTCAGACTTTTTCCGGTCGGCCGGGTGGAGTTGTTGGTATTCTTCAAATTTGGCCAACAGACGCTTGCGCACGCCCACTTGGTAAATGCCGATCTGAAAAAACATAAAAAACTAAATAATAAATAATTATAAACTAAAAGTACATTAAAAAATATTAAAATCAGTAAGGTTTTGTTAATTGCATTGTCTGCAACACTGCTTCAGTGCTTAGTGATTTTTTGAATAATTTTTAAGTTGAAACTTTTCATTGTGCCAGCTGCTCTGCACAACAGCCCAAAACAGAGCACTTGTTGTGTGAAGATGAACTCCCTAGAGTTCTTGAAAGGATTTACAGATCGGCCGGGTAGCTCAACGGTCGAGCGCTAGTCTGCAGTTTCAGAGATGGGTGTTTCGAATCTCCCCTGGGTCATTCTGATGCTTATGCAGTCTTTCTTTCAGTAAGAATCCCCCTCCCTTTCTTGACAGTTGGCCATGCCTTAGTCTTAATGACTACATAAATTTTTCCAAGTCCGACACCAGTCAATGGATTAATTCATTCCCAAACCTTTTGCAGGTCCTCTTCCGTGAGTCGGGGCAAAACGGCCAGTGTGATATGATGACGGGCAAAAATGGGAATGCAGTCCTCCGCGTCACACTGACGAAGCATTTTCAACAGATCCAATTCCAGCTGGTTTTCCTGCAACAAAAAAGAGATTAAAATTAAGATTAAGAAGATTAAGAAAAAAGATTAAGTTCACATGAAACCGAATTCCTTCAACACAACATTCGCTCGACAACAACGGAAACTGAAAAAAATATTGATTGTTAGGGTGGATTTCACAAAGGTGGTTTAACTAAACCATGGTTTTACGTACGTTTTCATATCATTAGCACATAATTTCATTACGAAATATCTCCTGTTTCGTTACAAATTTCGTGGATTTTCTTAAACCATGGTTTTAGCGCAGTTGAAATTTGAAACCTGCAGCACAGCAGGTTTCTGTTTCGCTGGAATTTCAGCTGAGCTAAAACCATGGTTTAAGAAAATCTAGGAAATTCGTAACGAATCAGGCTATATTTCGTAATGGAATTATGTGCAAATTATATAAAAACGTACGTAAAACCATGGTTTAGTAAAACCACCTTTGTGAAATCCACCCTTAGGGTCTTATCCAAAAAATGGATTTATCGGATCAGATTTAACTTTATTTCGTCAATAACGCAGCGTCAAGTGCACGTAATTAACTGAAACTTGGCACACTTCTAGATATTCCATATGAGACGTGTAAAACAAAATTTCAGCCGGATATTTTTATTTTCTGCTGTGTTATTTGCAAAATTGATTTAAATCTAATCCGTTAAATCCAATTTTGAATAAGGCCCTTAGACCAGATAATACGCTGCTGGCATTTTATTTCGGTTTTGACAGTGGGGGGTCACCAAAAGTGAGGGAAGCCCCTGTTCCCCCCAGGAAAAAAATGCCAGCATAAACATGGCCATAGGTTTTAATCATATAATATTATTTTTACACTACTGAAAACCTGTCAAAATTTTAGTTTTTGAAAACTATTCAGATATTACTGCAAAGGTTATTTTTCCAAGTAAAAAAACTGTCAGCTAAGTAGACTTACGGCTGTAGTTACGACTTACAAAGTTACAACTTGACCTTGAAGTTGCTAAGGTGAAAATTCTCAGAAACTCTGGGTTCGTAGCAACGGCAGTGGTCTTTCATTTTTTAATATAGCAGCCAGCGTTTTTTGTACTTTAACCATGAGAACAAAACTACGGCTACAAGTAGAAATCAATCGTTATTAAATGTGCAGATATTTTTTGGGGAAACATACAGCATCAATGAGACCCTGAGGTTTGTTGTGCAACAGTCTCTGAAACTGCACCAGCCAATAGTCTGTCTGTTCGTCAGTGCGCGCTTGCTCCATTTCCGTCTGAAAAAATGACAATTAATAAATAAACAAACATTAAACAAAAACACTAAAAAAACAAACAACATAAAACATAAAGGGCGACGGGCGGCAACGTAATTTTACAAGATGATACGTGATATGGCAAAAAGAGCGGCAATTATTCTAAGACAAATACAGACGGAACTTTATTTAAAAAAAAATCACGTCACTCAATAATTTCAAGTGTAACTGCTGATGGTTGCGACTTTTACTGATTTTAACAGTAGAACAGACAAAAACGTTACCAAGTATAAATCGTCGTTAACAAGTAAATAATTCCACCTACCAATCTTTCCTTCAGTTGATTTAATCTGGCATCTTTTTCAAGCAGCAGCTGCATCAACAAATTAGTCAAATCCTGACGCTGATTGTCCAGTAACTCCTAGAAAATAATTAATACAAATAATTATAACTAATAAATTAGCAAATCACTTTTATAGCTATCAATTAATTAATACCAAGAGTACATAATAATACATAATCATTATTATGTACTCTTGTGAATAGTTTTGTAGCCGAACTACTATTCATTTATACGTCAGTCAGAAGGCATGAAGAAACAAAAACACCGTGTACCTATAGCGTCATATTTCTGCAGTTTTTTTAGGCGGCAAACGGACAAACAGCTGTATGACTCCAGAGTTTCACAAAGAAATTAAACTTAAAACTTTAAGTCTGTATCTGAGTAAAGATATAAAAGGGATACATATTATGCTTAATTTTATCAGCCTCCAGGGCAAAAACTCTTTATAGCAGAGCAATTTAACAAAATCAACAAAAAAGAAATTCCCCCCCCATTTTTTCCTCACCATTGAGAGCACGCCACTGACTCCCTATTTTTTATTTCGCTCAAGCCCTGCCTACGGTCATCTATAAATCCAATTTTCTAAAAAAAGGCTACGAATATCTGTTCTTAATCACAAAAAGAATTACCTGTTGCTCACTGAGCTTCAGATCCCGTTTGTGCAATTCCAATTGCGACACTTGCATCAATTCACGTTGAATCAGCTCAATCTGAAAAAAACACGCTGAATTTTACGCAAGAATGCAAGATTATTAAAAATATTCTTGTAAAACTTTTATTAGTGTAAAAAGTCAACACAAAAATGCAGGGCAAAATGTACAAAGAAAATTATCCGCACAAAAGCCCAATTCAAATTTTAAATTTAAATTTAAATTCGAAATCAGAGTTAAGTTAGAGCTTCGCTACTCTACAACCGCCCTCATTGCAATTTTAAATCCTTTCTGAAAGTGTGAAATAGCTAGTTTTCACCGAAACGCTAATTTAGATCCTAAAACAATCTCACACAATAAACTCTATCTAGATGATCAAACACCTTAGATTAAGTTCAACTCAAAACTAGTCTACTCAATCTAGTCTAGTATTAAGAAGTGGATTAAATTAATATAAGCTTATCAACAACTTAGCTGACCTGTGAATTAATGCGATTAGTTTTGGCATCATTTTGCAGCATGAGGGCTTCGAGTGCTTCCTTCTGGAATGCCTCTTCCTGCACCACTCGAGCCAGCAAATCCGACATGGCACGGTCGCGAGCCGACAAGCTCTGGGCGATAGACTCGTCCTGATTACACTCCCTGCAACACTCATGCTTATGATTTTAATGCTAATGCTTTATGCCTATATTATAAGCTTTATGCTTATGCTAAATGCTTATGCTTTTAATGCTAATGCTTTATGCTTATGTTATAAGCTTTATGCTTATGCTAAATGCTTATACCTATATTATTTATGCCTATGTTATATGCTTTATGCTCATGCTATATTATGCTTATGATTTTGATGCTAATGCTTTATGCCTATATTATAAGCTTTATGCTTATGCTAAATGCTTATGCCTATATTATAAGCTTTATGCTTATGCTAATGCTTTATGCCTATATTATAAGCTTTATGCTTATGCTAAATGCTTATGCTTTTAATGCTAATGCTTTATGCTTATGTTATAAGCTTTATGCTTATGCTAAATGCTTATACCTATATTATTTATGCCTATGTTATATGCTTTATGCTTATGCTATATTATGCTTATGACTTTGATGCGTATGCTTTATGCCTATATTATAAGCTTTATGCTTATGCTAAATGCTTATGCCTATATTATAAGCTTTATGCTTATGCTAAATGCTTATGCTTTTAATGCTAATGCTTTATGCCTATGTTATAAGCTTTATGCTTGTGCTAAATGCTTATGCCTATATTATTTATGCCTATGTTATATGCTTTATGCTTATGCTATATTATGCTTATGACTTTGATGCGTATGCTTTATGCCTATATTATAAGCTTTATGCTTATGCTAAATGCTTATGCCTATATTATAAGCTTTATGCTTATGCTAAATGCTTATGCTTTTAATGCTAATGCTTTATGCCTATGTTATAAGCTTCATGCTTGTGCTATATTATGATTACAATCTTGATGCTAATGCTTTATGCCTAGTATGTTCTATATGCTTATGCTTTTGATGCTAATGCTTTATGCCTAGTATGTTCTATATGCTTATGCTTTTGATGCTAATGCTTTATGCCTAGTATGTTCTATATGCTTATGCTTTTGATGCTAATGCTTTATGCCTAGTATGTTCTATATGCTTATGCTTTTGATGCTAATGCTTTATGCCTAGTATGTTCTATATGCTTATGCTTTTGATGCTAATGCTTTATGCCTAGTATGTTCTATATGCTTATGCTTTTGATGCTAATGCTTTATGCCTAGTATGTTCTATATGCTTATGCTTTTGATGCTAATGCTTTATGCCTATTTTATAAGTTTTATGCTTATGCTATATGCATATGATTTTAATGCTTATGCTTAGTGCCCATGTTCTAAACTATGCCCTATGCTTACGCTTTATGCGTATATTTTATACTTATGCTTTATGCTATGATTTCAATGCTTATGCTTTATGCGTTAAACGGTTCAGCCGGAGATATTACGGAAAAGTCACGCCATTGTCATAACCATGCCTCACGAATCATGTGATTTTATTTCATAATCGGCCGGCAGAACGGACATATGGCTGTCAAAGCATTAAATCGACACACAAACCTTGCATAAGGAACAGGACGTATTCTGTGCTCGCTATTCACATTCAGACTATAAAAACCAGTGAGAAGATTCAACTATTTTTCTACAGTAACACCCCCTACACCGTGGGAGATGGTCAGAACATCAGACCCCAAAAGCGACCAAGGACAGTCCCAAAATAGGTCTGAAATTCATAACTGAATTTTTTACAGCAAAGGTTAACACTCCCAGTCCCTAGTTCTATCGGCCTATCGCCCATAGTCAACATTATTTATTGGTAGAAGAAAGTCATTAAAACATGGGTGGATTTTACCACGGTGCTTTTTAAAAAACATGGTTTTACGTACATGGTACATTTGCATATTTGCAGATAAGTTCATTACGAGATACTGCCTGACTCATTAGGAATTTTGTACTTTTCTTAAAACCATGGTATTTTTTGCTCAACTGAATTTTCAGCAGAACAAAAACCTGCTATGCTGCAGATATGAAATTTCAATTGTGCAGAAACCATGGGTGGATTTCACAAAGGTGGTTTTACTAAACCATGGTTTTACGTACGTTTTTATATGATTTGCACATAATTTCATTACGAAATATCTCCAGATTCGTTACGAATTTCTTAGATTTTCTTAAACCATGGTTTTAGCTCAGCTGAAATTTCAGCAAAACAGAGACCTGCTGCGTAGCAGGTTTCAAATTTCAACTGCGCTAAAACCATGGTTTAGAAAAATCCACGAAATTCGCAACGAATCAGGAGATATTTCGTAATGAAATTATGTGCTAATCATATAAAAACGTACGTAAAACCATGGTTTAGTAAAACCACCTTTGTGAAATCCACCCCATGGTTTTAGAAAATGTACGAAATTCGTAACGAATCAGGCCACACTTCGTAATGAAATCATTGCAAATCATATGAAAACGTAAGTAAAACCATGGTTTTTAAAAACCACCGTGGTGAAATCCACCCAATTATTTAGACATTCTGCAGGGTTCTACTTACGACTGTAGGACATCTTTAGCCAGCTGCAGTCGAGAATTCTCTGCCATTTTTGCCAATTCGTCGATACTGAAATTCTGAGCCAACAGCTCTTCCATAGATTCTAAAAAAATGACAACACTACTTAAAACTTAAGTTAAGTTGTACTTAAAACTTTATTCCACCAAATGCGCCTAGTTTAAGTGCACACTAAAGCCCGGTTCATACTTGTCCTTGTCCTTGGCGTTTTGTCCCAAGCGATTTCAGCAAAACTGCATAGCGAAAGCATGCCATTTTTGCATGACGATAGTAAGTTGAGGTCACTTCTAGACCGTATACAAATAATTAGCTCAAACGCATTTGTCAATTTTCACAGCAGCTGACCGAAATGTATCCTTGTCCCTGTCTTCTTCAGGACAAGTATGAACCAGGCGCAGACGACTAGTGGCCAACAAAATGTCATGGACTTTTGTAAACATACAAGACACTCACGTTTCACTTCTTGGTGTCTGAGTTTTTCATACTCTTCCCGTTTCACCCGTAACCACTCATCATTATCCATTCTGAAAAACCACACAAAATTATTCATTACGATTAAGTTAGTCAATTTTGAAAGTAACGCTGGAAACTATGATATTTTCGAAAAATGTCCAAACTATGTCGTGTAATAGTTTTTGCTTTACAAAACAGTCATTAGTCATAGAAGCTCCCATTTTATACAAATCTCAAGAACTAGAAAATTCAAATTATAACCACGGTTAAAGTATTTTGCAGCCCTTAAATTTAAAACGTCTGATAATATTATTTATCATTAAGCCCGGTTCATACTTGTCCTTAAGGACACAGGGACAGGGACAAGGACAATTTTCGGTCAGCTACTGTGAAGAATTAACGCAAGCGCTTTGGCTAGTTTTTTGCATACAATCTGCAAGTGACTCCAACTTAATTCATGTGAAAAGCTGGCTTCTTTGGCCCGGCAGTTTTCTTAGAATAGCTTAAGGACAAAACGATAGGGACAAGGACAAGGACGAGTATGAACCGGTACTAAGACGGAGACATATTAGGGTCGATTCATACTTACAGCCGTACGTTCAGCCAGTGAAAAAAACGAAAGATGAAAGAATCAATTCCTCCTGCACTAAATTACAAACTTCACAATTTTACAGTCATTCTAAGTAAATACCATTGATCATCACCAGACTTTGCACTTTCTGTAAAGCCTGGTTCATACTTGTCCTTGTCTCTGTCGTTTTGCCCTTAAGCTATTCAAAATAAACTGCGACGCCAGATCCCAGATGGGACAATATTTTGCATGAACGATGCTAGAGTTGTGCGATCTAGTGCGCATGCGAAAAAGAAGCCAATACCAATCCGTCAATTTTTCCCAGCAACTGCTCAAATGTTGCCCTTGTCCCTGTCCATATTCCCTTAAAGGACAATTCGTATGAACCGGGCTTGAGAATTATTGTGATCATGGCAATTTTATTAAACTAAGATAGTATGGTTAATCATTACTTTGATGCTAACATCAAAGTAAAGATTAATTATGGTCAAACACTTATTCATACATTTGCTATCCAAAAGGATATTAAGCGGCTGTAGGTATGATTCGACACTTACGACAAGAATTTCCAAGACATTCCTTGAAAATATTTACCTTCGTTTCTCCTCTTCCTCCAGCAATCTCTCAGCCTGTCGTGCCTTTTCGTTAAACCTTAGCATCTCCTCCACTAAATTCTGTGATCGCTCTTCTACTAAAACAGAAAACGTCAGACTTGAAATTAATATAATAACAAGCCCAATCTGCACCAAAACCTTCAGTAAGCATCGAGCAAAGAGTTTTAAGTAAACAGACTAGGGGTCAGCTAAAGCCTGTTGTGCAGCTATATTTACCTGTCAAACGGTGGATTGCACTAAATTGGATTAATTGACAAGTAGCTTATCGACAGCTTAGGCCTAAATTTCTTAAATCAGTTCAATCCGCTACGCCAATGAAGATTAGCGCAGTTGGCGCTTAAGAGTTACTCCGATTCAGCCGAGATTTAACTAAATCTATTCAACTGGAAATTAGCTCTAACTCAGACTTAAGTTAATCCGATTTGGTGTAATACACTAAAAAATTAAGAAATCCATCGCCAGAGCATCCAAAACAGGGACTTCATCATTTATGATTCATATAGTGGCTTGCGAAATCTTTTGTCAGTAAAGACATCAAGATAACAGACACAGCAATAATATCACGCACGCGTAATATCTAAACTACATGAGCTATACGAACGCACTGGAAAAAGTTATCGCTGATTTCTATGTAACTTTTATACTAGCCAACGCTGTGACGCACGCACAGTTAAACCAAAGTGCACAGCAAACAAACGCACACGCTTATGCCACACTCCATACTGGTCCGCCAGAATCAAAATTAAAGACCTATTGTGCTGTGGCACAACAGGAAAAATACCTACACACCATTTTTTCACCGTCAAATTCATATGCCGGTTCAAATGAGTATATGTTTTAATGCAACTGAGTTTCACATCATACTCAAAAATGATATTATTCTCAACTCTGCTAACATTTTTTTATCTCTCTGCTTTTTATTGTGGCGAAATATTGGGCATTGCCATGTTCTGCCCAATGAAGCCAGTGGCGGCAGAGGGGGGCAGGCAGCGCCGAAGAGGGCAGCAAATTTTACACAGAGTCCTCCCCAACTTTTGTTTTGGTTGCCTGGCCCGTAAAACTTTCCTATACGTCTCTAATCAACCAAATTTAGCTTAAAAATAAAAAAAATGGCATTTATTTGGGTTTTCTACCACGATCGACCCAACATTTAGCCACCGTTGGGAACTAAGAATCAAAGGCCTAGACCAAATGAACATTCGCAACAGCACGGACAACTACCGACTAAAACTGACATTATCAAACTTCAACAAGAAAATCTACTAAGCAAGTTCGCCAAATATATACCATCAAACTTCGACAAACAGATTTTTTTGGTTGGACCAGCTTTATCTAAACCGACTTCTGAAATAATACCCTCATCCATCAAAACCATCTACAATATTATTATTCATACACTGCTGTATGGCTTGAAGTATTCTCTGCTTTTCTCTTGCTTTCTCGGCCTGCAAATTCCTGATCCGACCGTCAATATCCTGCTGCTCCTGGAATAATAAAAAATTATTTTTATAATGTGCTCATCGAAGATTTTTTATTAGGTATATAATTAAAAAAAATTAAAAAACTTTAAACAAATTAAAGTTTTAAAAATTATAAATTCTAGTTGATTCATACAACAATCATAGTATCTTTGATTCAGTAAAATTAAAATACTTCATTTCTTGACGTATGCAAGTTACAAAATTACAAAACACTTAACAGCGTTTCAAATTTCAATGGAAAAAGAGTATATATGACATAAGGTATAACTAAGCTGAGTTAGACAATGTATCAGGTACAAGTGTACGACATAATTAGTATATATAATACCTACTTTTACCTTAGCTACAACTTTTAGCAACTGTAAGGTACGATTAAGGTACATGTGCCGTGCGCTTACAATTCTTACCATGAAATAAATAACAGTGCTAAAAGAAACGGCCCTTAGATAAATATTCTCCACTTTCTGTACGTATATACTGAAACTTAAAACTATTACAATAATTACAGACAGACATATACACCGGTATATACAGCTTGTTTGTTATTCATGTTCATATTCGTAATGTAAATTTTTAATTACTAGAAGTAGAGGATTCAAAATATCCAATGTCTACCACGACAGGTGAATCTAAAAACTAGAGCTAAAACTTAGCACTGCGACTATTCAATTGCTCAAAAAATGTTATGCAAGAAGAAACGCCGAGAATCAATAAACAATATAAACAATAAACAACCGAGAAACAATATACAATAAAAGTGCATGTTTATAGTGAACCTAAATTTGGTTCTGAATACTAACCTACCATTCATGATGTTTTGACTTGTCCCTGTTATATTAGGTGTCAGGTTTAGGCTTAGGTTTGAGTTACTATTTTATTTAGTATCATAAAAATTTATAAAAAAGCGAACATTCTATACGGCAATCAGTGAAAATTCTCAAGTTCTATTTTTCCTGCTGCGCCACAGCGCAGCAGGCTTCTTTAGAATGAGGTGTCGGGAAAATAACGTGTAATTAAGAGAGTTATGTGTGTGCGTCTTCGCGCGTTTTCATCTGTGCAATTGTGCGGGTCTTGTGAATGTAAGTGTGTGTTTGAAATGTGTCTGTTCTGTGGCCCTGTTCATTACATGTCTGTGTGTCAATGTAGTCAATACCTGTGCACGTACGTAATTATTATGTGATTAAAACGGCTAAGTATATACACACTAACAAAACTCGAAGTTCATTTGCATATTTTACATGAATACGTATGGAATATAGATTGACAAATGCAAGGTTTACAACAAAATTTTATCACAACATTCACTACGTCCAATATTTTCATCTTTCTGTTTGCATAGTATGACATACACAGTACACTTACACACACATACACATAACCCTTATAGCAGTAAAGTCCTAAACCACACAGGCCTCACTTTCACTTTGATAATAATATCTCACACTATTTAGTTTCAAATTGTCCATTGTTTTGCACAATTTAACAATTTAATAATTTGGAATACAAATAAAATGGAGTTGATTATAGCCATAATGGCGCAAACCAGCCCACTACTTAACGGAAAATACGCAGGCACACAATCATGCACTGTTATAGCAAGCACGACGTTAGCAGCTTTGTAAATGACAATATAAATGCACCCCATGAAGCTGACTAGCATTTTCGTCAGTCATAAAACAGAAGAGAAGCTACTAAATAGTCGAAACGAAGGACCGATAAAATGAGGCGTATTATGAGCTTCCAAAAGTGGCAAAAGTGAATCACCATATGATGCAGATTTTCATGATAATACTAGAAACTGTTTACTGGACTATTAAACATCGTGCAAATACTTATGTGCTGCGCAGCAGGTTTTGGTTCACTACGTGAAAATATAGCTTGGATATTTCCAGGCTCATTTTGCATTGGGCTTTGCTTGTTTCCTCAAATCACTCTTTCAGTATATACGTCATACTGTAGTGTTTCTGTTATTCTAGGAAGCAGAAGTTAGAAGGAAAATTATTTTAAAATGGTTAATAAAGTGTTTTAATAAACTTATTCCAATCAGCACCGTATTCAGCTGGAACCATAAAATATTCTAATTATATATAACATCTTCAAACTGACTTGAACTCTTTTTTATATCCAGATTGCCTACAAAACAGACTAATAATTACTAAGTAGTATAGATTGTAACATTTTTGAAACCGAGCACTATTACTTCGCTATTACTTTGTAAGTCCTAGAAAGCCCTCAAAAGGGCGAAAAGTGCTTCGAAATTATACTCGTATTTACTATTGCGATTCTAGGCTTTCTTACAAAATGAATCGTTCCGAATTTTCGCGAAAGTCCACTGAAACCCACGAACCCACGAGTTCGGAGCACCGGGGTTGAACATCACTCAATGGCACATTTTGCTGAGAGTTGCGCACGAGTTTAATCTGCACGCTGTATTCGCTGCCACTGCTCTGATTGCAAACATACTGATACTGCGAACCATCCACAAGCATAAATCACTTCATACTCCTAATTATATGTTGCTGTCAGCGCTAGCAGGTAATCATAATGAGAATATATTCAGAAATATTTCGCTATAAATATGCAAGCAGTGTTTGCAAACGCACAGACAAGAAGTAAGGGTTTTATTTTGCACTGAAAATTTTTAAGTTTTAACTAATGATAGTATCAAAGTAAAATTTTTTAACTAATTAAAGCTCTAACCTTTAACTTACACTGAAGTAAGTTTGGTCAGCTGCGATTTGCGTAGCTTCAGCCCAAGCCAGCTTTCAGTATTCGTTCTTTTAACACACTCAGTGCTTAAGGTGGTAGTTTCATATGTGCAGTTTTTGTCGCGATTCGCTCTAATCAACAGCTAACTTTATGAAATTTTGCACACATATGAGATACTTTAAGGCAAACATATGGGCAAATTATAGGTTCTTTACAATCAGTTACACTATAGTTATAGCAAAAAAAGTAGTGTTTTTGGCATTTTTTGGCTATTTTTACAATATTTCGTAATTTTTAAATAACTTTTTCTCAAAAACAGTATTGATTTTCACTAAATTAAAAAAAAGGAATCTAGATATTTTACTTAAGATCAGTTTGGAACGTTAAAACGAAAATTTAATTGCAACTGTTTTCAGGAAATTGACACTTTCTGAATTTAACTCCGATTTTCACTTTAAAATGATGTGATGTAAAATTTAAGCTATGCATATCTTCAAAACTAGGCACCAAACTAGATAAAGTTGTACTATAGTGTTGTGTCAAAACTCATGTTACCAACTGCTATATAACCAGGGTTATAAGCTCTGAAGTGTATCACCCCCATTTTTGAGAAAAAACGCTCGAAAATACGTGACAAGACGTCACGTTTTATATTCGTTTTACCTAGCTTCCGTGTTGTCGTTTGAATGTATTAGCGGTCATATTGGAAGACAATAGGTTATTTTAGACTATGGTGGTGGAATTTATTGCCATGGTTGCCATGAAAACGCATGCGAGTTCATTTACTAAAAGATGCGTCATGTACTCGAAAGTGTCAATTTGCTGATTATGTGTGCAGTCTATATTCATAATATTTAACCAAAATGAAGAAAACTAAAATATCTAGATTCCTTTTTTTGCAATTAATGATAGGCATTGTACTTTTTGTTTTCTGAAGCCATAAAGTTTTACGAAATTCAAAAAAGTTCTGTTTTGAATATTAGATTTAAAGTACTGAAGCAATTTGAAAACTTATCCAAATGAAACTATGCATGTATTGAGACACCTACCAGCGAATTTAGACTAAATCGGAATTAAACTTCATCAAGTCATATTCTTTACATAATCAAACATAGCGCAAAAACATGAAAAAAAGCAAAATTTGAGATTTTTCACAGCGTCTTTTGGATAAACTGTCAAAATTGTCAACAAAACAAATACATGAGCTTACGGTACCATTTTTGGTCATTAAAATGCAAAAAACCGCTAATAAATAGCTTCTAAGACAACCGAGTAACAGCTCATCAAAAAAAGCTGCACATACGAAACTACCACCTTAACCCATTCTCTGGGCAAGTCAGGTTCAGACTGGTCAGCTCAATAACACGGCAAAAACGATATGGTCAGAGATTGTAAAGTCGAGGACCCGTGAAAAAGGCCAGTTGAATCAAAAGGTTAGAATTTAAGTTCGATTTGACCGTTCAGATCCTGAAAGTCTCCATTTGACACACAATGTCCCGAATGTGAGCGTGTGTCCATACATGTACAAGCGGTGTCAGTTGGTGGAGGGGGGGGGGCTGCCCTGGGTTACTCGAAATATTAGGAGGGTGCTTGTCCTAACGTTTGTGGGACTGGAACTTACAGAAACCTAAAAATTTTATATTTTTCGCAATATTTTTGGCTTTTTGCTAATTTTTAAAGCATTTTACAATAACTGAGGACAAATGTAGAGTTTTCTGGCACTCTTTAGAGCTCCAAATTGGGCTTGTCCCAATTTGTCAAATTTGAGGGGGGATAGTTCCGAAAACTGAAACCCGGTGGGCGCTTGACCCCCCCCTCTCCAGAACTTCCATGTATTTCTGTGCGTGTGCGTATGTACACATACGTTAGGGTTTTTTTTCAAAATCGGCACTGTGTAAATGTTGTGTAAATTAAAAATTTGCTGTGTAAATTAAGGGTATGTTGCGTAAATTCTTAAAAGTGTGTATTTTAGCATTTTTTAGGTAAAAATTGACCGTTTTTTCACGTTAAAAGTAGAGACTCGAACTACATACGAAAATAAAAAAATATGAGATAATTAAAAAATTTTGCGTTTCTGTCAGTTCAAGTAACCGACACGGCAGGGCAAGCCAACCCTAAAATTTCGAAAAAACTGATACAAGCCCTAACCCCCAGCCCCAGGCCGAGACCCCGTGTACATGCATGGTTCACACAGATAGAGAGTTGTTCTATCAGCCAGATCCTACACATTTTTTCAAATCCGGATGTAAAAGTTTTACAGTAGTTTGAAGTAGGACAAGAAATCGCACAGACGGGCTCAGCATGGCTGATTTTTCACTGTCAACTTTCAAGTGCATAAAAACAAATGCTAAAATAAAAAAATCATAAGCCGTTCAAGAGCTGAAACTGAAGATTTTTTGTTTTGGGGTCAAAAATTAGACTTAATTTTGTTAGGACAAAGAGGTCACAGGCAGCAATCGCCACTTCGCGAATTTTTGTAATTTTTACAACCAAAATAGGCCGTTTCATCAGCTTTTGGGGGAAAATGGGGCTGTGTAAATCAGTGTGTATTTTTATTTTTTGCTGTGTAAATTAGGCGGCCGATGTGTAAATACACCCTATTTTACACAAAAAAAACCCTGGTATTATATAATATATGTATACGTATATACCCTCCGGCCTCCACGATATATAGCCAACACAGCCCAAATAGTACCATCCTAAATTCTCCTCTCTAGTCTACCATTTATGTCTCACGGCATATACGCCGGCTTTAATATTCGTTCACAAAAGCGCATATAAAAGTTGCCTCTTTCCCAGCACTGAGGTCAGACTAATCATTAAGGCAATCGGCTTTTTCTAGGGCTAAAAAAGGCTAACGTTCACGCTAAATACACACAGCCCGACAGCCATAATAAATAATAGAACACGAAAAAATTTGTTTGGATGGGTGTGTGTAGCTAACGTAAACAGATAAGCTGGTTTTGTAGGCATCTCATATCTGCAGAAATTACAACCGTGTGAACTCATGTCACAATCTCAACATAGGATTAGCACAACTTCATTGAATTGTATATATTGTATATTAAATTGTTTGCTCATGCATCTGACGTTAATAAAGTAGTAGTAGTAGTAGCAGTAGTATATAAAAGAGAATCACCTCGCAGGCGACTACATCCCTGAAGAGGGAACCAGCCGTTCACCCCCGTCACCCACACACATCGCTGTGGCCAATTTTACTCATATGGTTGAAGAATGAAGAGACAAGTGAATGAAAGCCAAAGAGCATAGATCCGCATAGGGGGGGAGAGGGGTACCCACCCCCACCCCTCAGACAGCAGGCATCCCCCTCTCAACCACCCACCCCCTCTAATGGTCAAAAAAGTGCAAGAAACTTAATCCGAATAAAAAAATGCTAAAATTTTCCGGCTGTCGGCGAAAAAAAGCAAAACCATAGGCCACCCCATACAGGTATGAATGGGGGACGGGGGGACCCTCTTTCCAAAATCTGTGGCCGGAGGGGTCACCAAATTTTGGACAAAATTTAGTAAAAAATAGCATTTTTTGGGAAAATTTCACGAAATGTATGGTATTTTTGGTCGATCATGGGGGAGAGTCCCCGAAATTTGGTCAGAAAGCCCCTCAAATTTTGACCCCATTACATGTATGTATGGCCCACCCCCTCTTCTCGCCGAATGCTCCCGGCTCCCGTGCATCTCAGACTATGATTGGATAGTTTTTTTATACTAACAGTCGTACACGAATGAAGAAGGGGTACGTGTCCAAATCGAGCAACGCTACGCAACGGTCTCGGAAACAAGGATAATGGTCGACTAAAGCCAGGTTCATAATAATTCTCAATTATATCCCTGTCGTTCCATCCTAGAATCATGTCCAAAATCTAACCGGACAGTGCCATGGTGCAAATGGAATGAATACTTAAAATATATTAAGCTCAGTCCCGTTCCTATGCCAAAAATTAGAAATAGTAATTTTGTCAATCCTAACAGATGACCAAAATCCATCCTTGTCCCTGTCCCTGTGATCTTTAGGACAAATACGATTATACGAACCAGGCTAAAACCAAGTAGAATCTTGACAATTTGCAATTGAGGGCGGAAGAAAGGGAAAGTCTCCAAAATACCGCTAGCTAGCACTTTCTTTGTGAACCAGAAGCCAGCTACTAATTAAGGACAAAGCAAGAGGCAACCCCGCCCCGCCACCTATTATCTACGCTCCAGTGAATTGCCATGCTTACATTATTCTAATCCAATTGCTACCAGACTAAATTAAAATATCGGAAAGCTAGTCCCTTGTAGACAGAGATTACGCAAACTCATTTAGCTAATAGAATAGAATGAATAGTAATTCCAGCCTTCACAATGGTAGTCCAATGCTCTGACCTAATTCAATTCAAATGAACTTTTGCCATACTTTGTCCGGTTACGTACTCTTGTCACACTCTTCCCAGTTGCCAGTTATAATTACGTGCTTATATCATACTCTTTCCAATTATGTAATCAAGTCGTACTTTTCCCATTAGTTCTTTACTTGCCATACTCTTCCCAATTATGTACTCTCGTTATACTTTTCTCATTAATGCTGTATACTCTTGCCATACTCTTCCCATTATGTACTCTTGCAATACGCCGTACTCTTCTAATAATGTCCTCTTGTCGTACTCTTGCCATAATCTTCCCCTTCTGTACTCTTGCAATACGCCATACTCTTCCTACTTATGTACTCTTGCCATACTCGTCCCAACTATGTACTCTTGCCACACACATGCTCTCTCACCTTTGAAATCATATTGAGCAGTCTGGACTTTGTGCCGTCAGCCGACGCCAAGAGCATTGCCTGGGCTTCCTGCGCTTCCATCAGACTTCGCTGCAGATCATTTGCCGCACGTCGCTTTTCTTCCTACAATAGAACAAAAAATGAAAAGTTTTTTCAACCCAAGAAAGTTTTATTTATTCATTTATATTTTTTACACCAATTTTATGTATTTTTTGACAACAGAAATAAAATGCCTTTATGATCTACGACGTGGAACATGAAGGTTTAATGGTAACATTATACGTTGATTTATACAGTAGCATAAACGGTTAACGGCGGCTAAAATAAACGTTAACATAAACGGCAGGTAAAATTATAACCAAATCATGTCACCAACAATTATATATATATACATATATATATATATATATATATATATATATATATATATATATATATATATATATATATATATATATATATATATATATATATATATATATATCAACCAACAATATACACAGAGAAAAAAATCGCAAGCGTAACCAAAAAAGTTAAAAGTACGTATTGATTAATACCTTTTGTTTTTCATATTCAAGAACTGCATGCTGCAACAAATTAAGACCGGTACACTAAAATTATACATAGCGTTAAGATTATGGTACATAATATTTAATAACAGCAATATATATAAATCGGCTTGTCCTTCCTGAAATCGAAAGAGAAATAGCAAACAGACCGCTTAAGGTGGTAGTGTCGCCAAAGCAGTTTTGCTCATAGGCTGCAAAATGAGAACTTTTAGCTTTGAAATTGTACGTTCACTGAGAAACTAGTAAAATGTCATATGGTGTCAAATAAATACTACCAGACACTAGACTACCAATATCTACCAATATTTTTAACCAATCACCATTTGTGAGCCAGACATCACACAATAGAGACATAAAAGTTCAAAAAATCAAGCCAGATATCAGATTGGCCAGCTTGTGAAGTACATGTAATGTTTTGACGCACAATTTTTTGCCACAAATAAGAAAAATGAAAAATGAAGGTTCGTTTTTCTTTTGATTTCGAAATCAGTGTCTAAATTTTTTACAATTTATCATTATTGCTGTGAGTACTTTACAGGTTACGCACAGTTTCACAGTTCAAACAGGCATTACTCCACAACCACTCAATCAATTTGCACTAAACTTTGTGTGCATAAACTAGAGCATATGTGCTTTTACTTTGTGTAAAGAATCTAAACAAAAAATTTTTTAATTATGACGAAATTATCGAATGTGAATAGGTTTTCAAAACGTTTCCGACTTTGCGACTTCACTGCTAACTGCATGCTGCATCAATTTTGCTGAAACTTGTTAAAAAAATTTGCCTTGACACATATTTTTACAATATATAAAGAACAATGACCTATCTTTCCCTGAAAAAGTTTTATAGTCGCGCAAAATTGACTGCTTTCGCGACACTACCCCCTTAATGGAAAAATTTACAAAAAATACTTAAATCCCAAACGTAGTTTTTGCCAGTACGTATATACTAGCGTACACAGGCACAATGAACATGCACAAATTTTACACTGTGATAAGTGAAAAGTAAGGCTAATCTATGTGTCATAAACGTATAAGTGCGCGTAATTTCTTAACTATAATTCAGCGATGAGGTGCGGTGTACATACATGTAACCCCCCAAAAAAATCGAGAGGGCGGGGGGGGTGGGTCCCCGAAATTCGGGCAAACTTTAGTGAAATTGGCACTTTTTTGAGAAAAAATTACAAAATTAAGCAAAATTTAGGGTATTTTTGGTCGATCAGGGGGGGAGGGTCCCCAAAATTTGGCCGGAGAGGGCCCCCAAAATTTTGACCCCGTTACATGTATGGCGGTGTATATACATCTCCCATTAATAAACCCTTGAGCGGCAGGGGTGCCACCTCACAAGCGACTACATATATACATGGAAGGGCGGAAAGCCCCTTGCACAAACCCAGTGCCTAATTAATGATAAAAACGTTCAGTTGTATCTCCTGTTGTATTTTATATATGTTGACAATAATGAACTAGACTATAAAAAACCATTGAAAACATAATTTTTTTTTGCGTCCCACAGTGCGTCCAGACGCAATGACATTCAGCTGGACGCAAATTTTTTTAGCGGGACGCAAACGGGACGCAGTGATTTTTTTGAAATTCTGACTAAAAACCCCAGTATAAAGGCCATGTGCAGCTGCTGGTGGCCCGGAATCCGGATCGTAAGAAAAAATTTCCAATACGTCTCCAATTGACCAAGTTTGACCTGAAAATCTAAAAAAATTTCAATTTTCGTCTGTAGGCTGTACCAACCTGAGTCTTTTAGAGTAGCTACTAGGGTTTTCGACATCGCTAGACCACCCTTTGGTTGTTATGGCCGGCTAGAAAAAATTTCCGATGTCTCTAATTGACCTAATTTGGCTTAAAAATGAAAATATTCTCGAACAAGTTGTCTTGGGGGCTGCCGCCTCCAGACACCTGCAACTCTGTGGGTTACTATTCATTGCTGTTCTTTCATCCTGAGTTTTTTTAGGCCATAGCTAAGGCCATGGCCTAAATTTTTTCAGCAATTGAGGCCAGCTGGCCTAAACTTTTTCAGCTGCGGATGCAGAAAAAATTTCCGATACGTTTCCAATTGACCGAATTTGGCCTAAAAATCAAAAATTTCCCCCAATTTCTTTTCTGGGTGCTGTGACTTACCATTCCTCGATATTATATTTCGCCAAAGACTATGTATGTAAAGACGAGTACATCATGCTGCATTTATTTGTGTAATAGACTGTCTGATGTGACGTTCCGATCTTTTGCTTTAGTTATGTCCCAAAAAATTTCTACAGTTGTAATAATTTAGGCTAAAAATTGGAAATGTCGCCAATTTTTTCGGGGGGCTGCCGCCCCCAGACCCCTGCAACTATGCGGTTTAGTGATCTTGCATTTGTGAAGCGTGTACTTGCTAAAAAGTGAATTTTAATCCATTACAAAAAATTGAAAAGTCATTCCCCCGAATTTTTTTTGTGGATATGTCACTGTAATGTATGTAGTTCGTACTTCGTAGCTGTTTTATTTTAGAAAAAAATGTAATTTCTTGTGAATTTAGGCCAGGGTCCGTAATATAATACAATACTGTATATACAATATAGTATACTATGCTCATTTTTGTATATAATATTCGCAAAAATGCAAAATTGAGTTGGCCTAAGCTTTTTGTCAATTGGCGTAAAAAAGTTTTGGACCCGAGGCCAAGTCGCCTACATTTTTCAGACGAATAAACCCTGCTTTATGCTGGATTTGCATGTCCACACGAGTAAATTATGCTACATTTACTTGTGTAAGACACTGTTTTATGTGACGTTCCCATCTTTTGTTTTTAATTTTTATTTCGGAAAAAATTTCTGATACGTCTCCAGTCGAGCAGTTTCGACCTAAAAATTGAAAAATTCTCCAAGTTCTTTTCTGACCGGTGCCGCCCCCAGACCCAGATCTCAGCAACTCTGTGCCTTAGCGATCTTGCATTTATGCAAATCCATTTGTTAGAATTACAAAAAATGCAATTTAAGCCATAACAGAAAATAGAAGTCATTCAATGCCCCCTTTTTTCCTGGGCAGCCAACTTATTGGTGATGTCACCTAGAATGTCAATGACGTTAATAACATAGTGTGTGCACCGATAGAAACACAAGACTTTTACGGTACCACCTGGACGCACTGTCATTGTGTGGGACGCAATTTCTTTGGACGCAAAATGGACGCAGTCTCGGATTTGAAAAAAAAACCCCGATTGAGAAGTATAAGATATATAATCCAACTAACCGAGGACTCAACATAATAGTCAATTGCATTGCTCTTGGTGCGTTTTTTGTCAAAGCCTTGCTCGGGCAATAAATTCAGCAGATTCTTGGAGGGAGCCGTGTATTCGGTTCCAGCCTGTTCACAGAGATAGCGCATAATTGCCTGTGTCCCCTCCATACAGATGCCTGAAATTAAGATTTAAAAATTAATACTTAAAAATATGAATGCTATTTTTCTGGTTGCAAAGTCATACAGCTGTAAGCAGCAGTCCATCTTGCAAAATAGGCCGCCTATTTCAGATGAATAAAAGCAGAATCAGCCATTAAGAGTCTGAAAAAACTAGTTTTAATAACAAGACCGCTTAAGGTGGTAGTTGCGTTTTCGAGGTTTTTGTGATTTCTATGTAAACTTTGCGCCACCAGTACTCAAGTTATAAGTGACGCCTGAGCATGAATTTTTGGGACAGTACTGTAAAGGTCAAAATCCCCAGGCATGTCTCTCACTTTTTCGAAATTTCACCTGTGGACATTTTTAGAGGGTTTTAATTACAAGAAAATATTTCAAATTTTCGGTGCGTTTGCTTTTCTGCTATTTTCTCAGTAAATTGACTAGTTATTAAAAAAGTGGGGGACATGCCTGGGGATTTTAAACATGTCAACCCATGGGTATATTTAAACATGCCTGGGTTTTTAAAACCTTGCGAAGTTTCAGCCCCAACAGGTAATCGTATGATTCAGAGCTGTGGCGCAAACTTTTTGGAAAACATTGTAATATTTTGGAAAGGACCTTTCTTTAGTGGCTTATATTGGAAACAAAATCACAGGTTAAATTTCAATGCATGGCATACATTTAGAAAAGATATTGTTCTACCTAATGCAAAAAACCGCTTGTGATTGAATTTGTAAACGCTGAGCTATGGCTTTTCAAAAAAACACCTAAAAACGCAATTACCCCCTTAAATAAACAGGAATCCCATAGGACTGCCGCGTTGAATATCAACCCGTTCCAAGAGTATAGTACACAGTAAAGCATAATATTATAGTAAGGTACTCTGAATCTGAAACAACTACATCAAAATAAACAAGGACTAAAGTTGTCGAAATATTATATAGCTCAATCTAAGGGCCTATTCCTTTACCGGATTAAAGGGTTAATTATAATCGGACTAACCGGTTAAAAATTAAGCTTAAAATGCCATTCCAAAACCTCCGGATTAAACGGACTTAACTTCTAGCGCGCTGCTTTTTAATCGGACTAAACGGACTTAACTATGCACGCTAATGTTAAGCGTGCATGTTAAGTCCGTTTAGTCCAGTGGTAGTTTAGGAATGGGTCGAGATAACCGGTTTAAAAATTAAGCTTAAAATGCTATTCCAAAACCTCCGGATTAAACGGACTTAACTTAAGCCGCTGACTTATTTTAAACCGTTTAGTCCGTTTAGTCCGACTTGTCACTCCAAAACCTCGGACTAAAGTAAGTCCAGTCCGTTTAATCCGGTAAAGAAATAGACCCTAAGACTAAGACTACACCCAGCTGCATAAAGCATGAGACTGAAGACTAAACCCTACTGCTTTCTGGCCAGAGCATATTTTCGGCGTCCATCAAAAAAGCCTCTAAACAGCGACATCGCCAAAAATCTGAAGGCAAGCGTTTAATGCGATTGGCGGAAATGTCCAGAGTGCGAAGAGAGCTGAGTTCGCAGATGGCCGTTGGCAAATCTGACAAATTGTTGTCTGGAAATAAAAAAAACAAATGCAAGATTTTTTTAATTATTGAGCTTGCAGCCTCTTTTTCTTGCCCACGCTTCCCTCTCGTCGCATGGACAAAAACTCTCCAATTTTCTTATTACACGAGGCAGATCTAGGATACAATTTGGAGAGTGGGGCGGCAAAAAATTAGGTGAAATCTTCAAAGCGCAATTTTTAAACCACTTTAACGAATATTAAAACATCCAAATGGGAGAAATCCTAAAGTAGAATTTTATTCGGGAAATACTTTCCAGAGGGGGGTTAGCGGGCCGTATTACCAATCCCCCCTTGATTCGGCCCGGAGTTCGTGAGTGAGTTAATACCAGAAAAAACGGAAAACTAGTATGAGCTATAGGGTGAGTAAATCCACAGCCAATTCTTTGAAATTCACCTGTAGATTATCTCAAACATTACACTCACCTGCTTTAGTGCTAATTTGAAAATGTACAACCACTATAAAATAATCAGCATACAAACCATATCACCACTATTGGTCTCCTCATATTATGTATTTACAATTTAGATTATCATTATCACTTAAATTATCATGCAAAAAAATCAACACTGTTAAGAATTACCTCTGAGAATAAGTGTCTGTAGAGAGCTGAGAAAGCTTAAGGCATGTGGCAAACTACTCAGGCGATTACTTTCCAAATTCAAAATCTAAATGAAATACAAAAAAACATGCATTGTCATATAAATTTACTATTTACTTAGGCAAAATAGAACATTTATGAATAAGTTGATACGTACATAGCCAATGATATTTAAATAAATTGATAATGGTAATGTATTGATGCATTTATATTCACAAAATAAAATCTCAATTTAAAAAAACTACCTGTAAGCTGGATAGGTATCCAATTTCTGAGGGCAGGGATGTAAGGCGATTATTGTGCAAATCCAAAATCTGAAACAACTTTCAATTTATGACTACGCAAGACGCAACAAACGTTCTTAAGCCACAGCGAATTGAATGTTTTTCTTTAATTTTATACAACTGAATAAATTTTAATTTCTTTTAAATCTGTATATACATATTAGTGTTTGGCCGATACCAAAAAATACCGATAACCGATACCGATAAAAAAATACCGATACCGATACCGATATTTTTTATGAAATGTGTATATACGTATTTACCATGGAGTATGGACTGTAGTATGTATACAGACATTGACAATTTGACATACAGTATTTCTGTGGACGGTACTTAATTGTGTTATCGTACGAGGATGCTAATGAAGGTAGGAATAATAGCATAAACTTGTGGTTGGGTGGGGATTTCCACCAAAAATTGGTCACAAGGCGAGGGGAGGATTAGTATACAAATGGCAGCGTGGCTGATTGGTTCTGATCTCAATGTTGAAGGATAGAATCCTCGCTGATCAGTTAATTGTAATCCCCTTAAGCGGCCAGATTACGGCCAAATTGCTCCCTCCAAGTGCCAACCCAGCGGTATAATCTGGAACTTTATGTGATCGGTAAATATATAGGTACTACAGTTATGTTGGAAAGTAACATGGGTCCGTCTAGGTCTAAGGCACTATACAATAAGAAGTTGCTTTGCTCCTTCCTCCTCCGGATGACCGGAGCTTTGTAACGGAGATGAGCACCGCAACCGAAGGCGGCAAAGCCAAAGGATAATTATCTTTCCGCAGGTCATCATCTTTAACTTATTTTATTTATAAAAAATTTACCATTCTGAAAAAGTTTTAGCGATTTTTTGCTTAAATTTTGACAGAAAACTTTAAAAATCACAACTTTTGGCTTCAGCAAGATAAAGATTGCATCACTTTCGGCTGGGGGAAGGGGGAAGGGGTAAAAATTGCATTGGTATCAAGGGTAGGAGATCCTACCGAGGGGGAAAAGAAAGGGCATTGCACTGCAGTTACATTTTTGAGTAAAATTAGTCAAAGATATTTATGCCACAAAGTCACAGCATAGTGCACGCACGGCGGAAATGGCCATACTGAGCTTCTGGTGCCTGTTGAGGTCTTTGATTAAAAAAGTTGGAGGTAAAAAACGTAAAAAGTAAGGTAAGACAACGCTTAAATTCCAAGCAGGCGAGCTGAGAAACCCCAGGAAAAAACTATCGGTATCGGTATTTTTGAAATTTTAAAATACCGATACCGATATGCCTAATATCGGCCGATACCGATACCGATAATCGGCCAAACACTAATACATATCTAATGTTCTCTTAGCTTTCCAAAAAAAAAAAAAATATATATATATATATATATATATATATCCAAATAAATAGCTGATTGGGTAATACGTCTTTAAACGAATAGACTACGATACTCAATCACTATTTTAGAGTTTGGCGCTAACCAATTGCGCGCGCTAAGCCAAATAAGTAATAAATGATCATTATTGAAAAAACTTAAATGCAATAATACTATAATTGTTGTATTGTCTTCGCAACAGCTATACAAATTTTTTACTAAATAAGCAAACAAAAAACCGCCATGAAAAACACGCTACCAGAGAAGGAAAAGTCAAAAAGCTAAAAAAGAAACATTGTTATAAAAACTAACTCTAAGCTTCGTTAGCTTCTTGAAATCGTCATGAGATCCATCTTCCTTTAGACTAGACAGTCTGTTGGTATGTAATATTAATGCCTAAAAACAGTTTTGACGTTGAAATTAAACCGACTAGTTTATAATGAATCGCCGGTGGAAAAAGCACTTGAGGTATATAGTTTGCAGAACGCAACCAAAAACGTGTGCCCTGTGATGCAAAAAAACTGCAAAACATCGTCAACCAAAATTGCATGTATATATACAACCCACTACTACCCAGTAAATCATATTCTGCACTGAGAAAAGCAGTAGATATTTTTATAAAACCGTCTTCAACAAAACGTCTGCATACAAAACGTTAAATTTTGCATACCCAATAGATGACGCGGCTCATAGTCAAACATATATATACATAATTATGAATTAAGGTTAATTCCATTGATCTTTCACAACTTTTCAGTAGATTTACATGACCGTGCAGTTTGAAAAAATGTAAACTCACTTCTTTCAAAAGGACATTGCACATTGCATAAACACCAGACGGAATCTAAAGTTAAAAAATTATAAATATGTATGTATACATACAGTGTACATGCAACATTATAAAATAAAAAAGTCAGTAGTTAAATTCAAGAGTAAATTAAAGCTGATGTAGTGGGAGCAGCCCTTTGAATGACACTTAAAATCGTACACTACTTTTCTTTGTTGACGCGAATTTGACATTTAGGGACTGTTTTAAATTAAAAATATACGTACATATTATATATACACATATTATATACATTTTATTTTCAATTTTCTAGAGCTTAAAATTTTCTAGAGCTTAAAATTTGTTATATACTTTTACAACTAAACTTTTACCTCATGAAGATATTAATTTATGCGTGATAATATGCTATTAGTCTTTTGCAATGAACTGAAACATCTACTTCACAGAAAACAGAAAACTTCTGAGTTCTAACCTCACTAAGATCACAGTCTGACAAATCAAATACATCATCAGGACCATGTCGAGCCTAAAAAATAAATAAAACAATAAATACAAATTAAAAGCTGTTATATATATTTAAAAAATGAGACAAGACATTGAGAGACTGACAACAGTTGTCAGCCCCAAACTGTACGATGTATAATTCAACATAATTAACTGATTTATTTATTAGCTTAACGTCAGTACGTCACAATAGCTATATACATCAGCTAATTAGAATGATAAAAAATGTATAGCAGGCGGGGAAAAAACCCGTATTTTCATCTTTCGTCATGTATATAGCTCATAGACTATAAGTTTTCACGGGAAACCAAAAAAATCTGTCGTAGGCCTAACCTCTAATAACCTAATCTCTTACCATTTTTTGGCGGGAAGCCAAAAAACTTGCCGGGGAAAAAACCCAGTTGGGGGAAAAACCCATGTGGGGGAAAAAACCCACCCCATAAATCACCCGAAAAGTGTGTTAGTGTGTAGTTTTTACTTTTTCAACGCTATGGCACGTATTACGAGTTTGAAAACTGCCCTTCGCAGCCCATTATAAAATTTTGAATTTTCAGATTTGAAAACAAAACACCTCAATTTCGCCTGAAAACGTTGAAAACAACTAAAAAGTTGCTATTACGCTTCAAATACATGCAAAATCTACACTTTATGGCTACTTTTTACGCCATCGACCCTCCATGGAGGGTACCGTAAGTGGGTGTGACTGGTCGTGACGGACATAGTTTAATTTTATTCGGTTATTTGGCGTTTAAACAAGAGAGAAATTAACAGGTTATAATTAAAAACATACAAAAAAACTGGCAATAGTACCAGATAATACTACTTTCCGCTCCAAAGGGACCTCAAAATGACAAAGTCCGACTATTAGGCCTGTATTCCAGAAATCGATCAAGAAAGTGTCAGTATGCGCATTTGTGTTAACAATAAACGTCTTTTTGCACTACCATGAGTCTTTTGGAGTAGCTACTACAAGGTTTTTCGACATCACCAGACCATTTTCAAAAAGTGGGTTTTTTTCCCCACATGGGTTTTTTTACCCCGTCTAATTTCGGTCATGCCCCCCCTCGTACGAAAGAAGGAGGGACCTGCCACGGCGGTCATGAATAGAGGAAGGGTAGTCCTCTGTAAAAGTGTTTTTACATTTGAGCTCGCATCTTTTAGTGCTGAGAAATGAGACTCCAAAATTCACCTCCCTTGGAGCCATGTCTGGTCAAAAATGGGGGGTCAAAATTTTTGACTCATAAAAAGTACCAACGAGACCCCGTTTGGATACCGCTTATATACGTTTGCCTACAGGGACTGTACTATACGCTGGCAAATTTTTAGACCTGTACCATATACCCAAGTTCCGGAACCGGGGTGGGGTTTTTTCCCCCAAAAAATGGGGTGGGTTTTTTTTCCCCGCCTGCTATAGCGCAATCGTCCGTTCAAAGAACACAGGCTGGCAGTCTTGCTAAACCATATAATCTTCCGTACCAAATGAATTTGGTGTTCCAATTTGGCAGAAGATTTGGTAGATGACTTTCGTTTAAACCATGGCATTGCGTCTCACCATCGGCTAAGCTGTAAACAAAAGCAAAACAGTTTTGAAATCAAATCTATATAGTTGTGAACAAATATATACACGGAATTTCAGACTTCCATTTTGCAACAAAATCAAAATAGAAATCCGGGGCAGAAAAAGACGCGCGACTAGCAAAAAAGACACCATCACCAGCCACAGGAAGATAACGACAATGCTAAAAACATTATGTATTGTTGAAAAATAAAAATATGAAAAAAATTTTAGCATGTTTGTTTTACACGTCCTCGTGACAAACAAACATAGGAAAAAATTTCCAAAACTGACGGAAAGCGAAGGAAATTTCAAAAAAACTATTTCTTCTTTATTTCTTCTTCGTTTCCTCTTCATTCCTTCTTTATTTCCTTTCGATTCTCACTTTTTGCAACATTTCGGTCAAATTTCTGCAACTTTTCTGCGATATCTCCTTCAGGTCCAGATAGTCCAACTTTCCGCCATTTTTAGTTATAGTTATTCGCCCACAGAACGCAAGTTATGAATGAAGCCTGAGCACAAATTTTTTTGACATATTACGGTAAAGATCAAAACCCCCAGACATGTCTTTAATTATGGCTTTAATTACAAGAAAATACCTTAAATTTTCGGTGCCTTAGTTTTTAAGCTATTTTCTCAGTAAATTGACTAGTTATTAAAAAATGAGGGAGATGCCTGGGGAATTTAAACATGTCAAAAACCTTACAAACTTTCAGCTCCAACAGGTAATTGTATGATTCAGAGCTGTGGCGCAAACTTTTTGTGAAAAAACACCTTTTTTGACAAGAGCACCTTGGAGGAAGCATTTTTGTTTCAAGAGCCCCTATTTCATTTCTTGGTTTGTCTGAGATATATATGATACCCGGTGCAGATTCGGTTGGGGAAAAAATTCAAACTAACATTTTTCGGGTTAAATGCAGTTGGGGGAAAATAGTGGACCTATTTTTTTAAGTAGAGCACATCGGGGGAAGCATTTTTTGCTTCAAGAACCCCTATTTCATTTTTTGGATTTTTTGGGATACGACCCCCCAAAATTTGAACCTTCACTGAAAGACGTAGGCTTGGGCTTAGGCTTAGTATATATAGGGCTTAGGCTTAGGCTTAGTATCAGGTTTAGGCTTAGGCTTAGTATCAGGCTTAGGCTTAGGCTCAGGCTTAGGAACCAAAAAATCGAAATTTTCAGGAAAAATCCTGCCAGCTTAGCCTAGAGAATCCGGGTTAAATGCAGTTGGGGGGGGAAAATAGTGGACCAATTTTTTTGAGTAGAGCACCTTGGGGGAAGCATTTTTGCTTCAAGAACCCCTATTTCATTTTTTGGATTTTTTGAGATATGATCCCCCGCAATCTGAACCCTCAGTGAGGGACGTTTTCGCAATTTTTTTCCGAAGCCCTTGTTTTTTCCGTTCTAATCGTGTCTAAATGGTGTCAGATTATTGTTTACAATTTTTTAGAATCAAAACAAAGGCTCTTTGACCGGGTTCCTGCCAAAAAATTGGCAAAATTCGCCAGAAACGTCCAATTTTTGACCAAATTCAAACTTGGCCTTAATTTAGGCTTGGGCTTAGGCTTAGGCTTAGGGCTTAGGCTTAGTATGGGGCTTAGGCTTAGGCTTAGTATCAGGCTTAGGCTTAGGCTTAGGTTCAGGCTTAGGCTTAGGCTCAGGCTTAGGCAATAAAAAATCGAAATTTTAAGAAAAAATCCTGCCAGCTTAGCCTAGAGAATCCTGCCAACTAAGCCTAGACGATGCCTTAAAACATCATAACGCACTCAAAACTATCCAGAAACAAAGATTATAGCCATTTTTGGCTTCGAACTTTGGCCTACGTTCACTTCCGAAAACACTGAAAATGCAATTTTCAAGGGGTCATAGCTCAGAAAATCCAAATTTGTGGATAGAGGTTCTATTACAAAAAATGCTTCCCTCTAGGTGCTCTGCACCAAAAAATAGGTCCACTATTTCCCCCCCCCCCCAACTGCACTTGATCCGAGAATCCTGCCAGCTAAGCCTAGACGATGCCTTAAAACATCATAACGCACTCAAAACTATCCAAAAACAATGATTACAGCCATTTTTGGCTTCAAACTTTGGCCTACGTTCACTTCCAAAAACACTGAAAATGCATTTTTAAGGGGTCATAGCTCAGAAAATCCAAATTTGTGGATAGGGATTATTCTATTACAGAAAATGCTTCACTTGAGGTGCTCTACTCCAAAAAATAGGTCCACTCACTATCCCCCCTTCCAACTGCACTTGATCCCATTTTTCAACGTAAAAACATGTTTTTATAGGTTTTCGCATGCGCTGGGTTCAGTTTTGGCAGTTTGCAAGCGAAAAAACGTTGATTTTAGCTTTTTTAAAAAATTAAAATTTTGTCGAAAATCCTAATTTTTCGTCATATTCGGGCTAACTCTCGCAAAATAAGACCTGGGCCCCGTTGCACAAAAATTTATCAGTTATCAGTTATCAAGTATCAGTTATCAACTATCAGTTATCAGTTATCAGTATAGCGTTGCACGACATTTATCAGTTATCAGTTATCAAGTATCAGTTATCAGTATCAGTGTTGCACAAGAACACTGATAACTGATAACTGATAAATTATCAGTAAACCGTAAAAAACGTAGAAATTAGCGTTAATTCGACTGTTTTTCTAAAATTTTCTTCGTCATTATATTCACTTTTTTATGAGCTTCAATTTAGAAGCATATATTTTCACATTTGAATCAATTTTTGTATCACTTATACAAAGACAATGCTGTGTGGCTGGCACACTGTATGAAACACACTGGAACACTGAAACAGTTTTCATCCATAATATGGTACCAAAGTATGACACATTAGGCAAAAAGCGGCAAAATTGCAAGAAAATTCATTAAAACATTGTTTACATACATCAAAAGTAACTGTAGTTGCTTGAAAATGCTAATAAATAAAATTTATCAGTGAACGAACACTGATAAAAAATTGGCTAAAATTATCAGTTATCAGTTATCAGTGTTTTGCTTTGTGCAACGAACACTGATAATTCACTGATAAATGGCGGAAATTTTACTGATAACTGATAACTGATAAATGATAATTATCAGTAAATTTTGTGCAACACTGATAATTGATAACTGATAACTAATAACTGATAACTGATAACTAATAACTGATAACTGATAATTATCAGTTATCAGTAAACGCCGTGCAACGCAGTTTACTGATAATTTACTGATAACTGATAATTTATCAGTTATCAGTGTTTGGTGCAACGGGGCCCTGCTCAGTGCTCGCTCATTATATCAGTCCGAAATTTTATGAGCATATATTAAAACATAATAATATATTTTCTTCAGCTTCATTTGCTACATATCTTGCTCATTCTCATTCAAAAAATGTTGATTTTTGGCGAAATGAGCTTACTTAAGGTGGCGCTCCTGAAATATGACTTTTCGAAAAACGGCAGTCTGCGGCCAATTTTAGATGCACAAAAGCAAGCTGGTGTAAAAGTATGCCCAAACACAAAAAAATAAGTTGATTGATACAAATTAGCATTCACTGTAGACCAAACGTGAGCGGAATTTCGGCTTGCGATTTCTCTTCACAGCTACATAGCCATTGCACAATCATTAGCTTATTTTGCTAGCCATAACGTGATCGAGCGGTCGCAAAATGTCATTTTTGATGAATATTATTGATATATTGAAAAACACTAAAATCACGTTTTTCGAAAATCGTAAATTTAACTAAATTTCTTAAATACCATCGATTTGCTCAAAATCAAATTTTGCGACCGCTCGAAGACAACGAGGTGCATTTATGTGCCAAATTATAATTTTCCTCGTTGAGCCAATTTTTTAAAATCGCAAGCCGAAAATTTGGGTTTGTATTCACACGCACTTTATTCCAGCATCACGTGGAAAATACAGCTTTATTTTACAAAAATTTTACACCACACTCAATAAAACACCGAAGATTTTAATGTATGTTTAAGTAAAACACAACTGCTTGTGTTTTTCAATCTGTCAAAATCATTACATACGTGTAAATGCACTGGCTTGTACAGCTATTTCCGTGAAAATCCATTTTTCTTGCTGAAAAAAGCTCAAAAAGTTTTCAAACATTTTTTCATGTGATATGCACATCAAATTTAAGGAAATTCAAGCCTGAACAACTTTTGATCTTGCGATGTACATATGTTTATTTTTGCGCATTTTTAAATAATGGCCAAAACCCACATTTCAGGAGTGCCACCTTAAAATGAACTTAAGGTGGCACTCCTGAAATGTGGGTTTTGGTCATTATTTTGAAAACGCGCAAAAATAAACATGCATCGTAAGAACAAAAGTTGATCAGAAGTGAATTTCCTTCAATTTGATGTACATATCACATAAAATTTTTTTGAACATTTTTGAGCAAATTTCGTCAAGAAAAATAGATTTTCACGGAAATGCCTTTACAAGCCAGTGCATTTACATGTATGCAATAAATTTGAAAGGCTGAGAAACACTAGCAGTTGTGTTTTACTGAAACGTAATTAAGGTGGTAGTGTCGCCAAAGCAGTTTTGCTCATAGGCTGCAAATGAGAATTTTTTGCTTTGAAATTGTACGTTCACTGAGAAACTAGTGCAATGCCATCTGGGGCCGTATTCTCAAAATTACCTGCAGGTAAAGTTAGGCTAACTTTACCCACAGGTAAGGTGAAGGTAAAGTTAATTCTGTGGGTAAAGGTAAAGTTAAAATGGAAAACAAGGTTAACGTCGACGGTTGAGGTTAAAAATTTGCACAAAACATTAACTTTAGCTGTGAAACAAGATAAAGCACTTTTCTCGACCGAAAATTAAAGGTAACCTTAGCCAGTTTTTTCTTTCGAGGGGATCTCGCCCCTAATTCATTACTGCTCTAATGTATATACATACTTATATTTGCTATGGTGCATTAATAATGAGTAATGCTGACAACTATTATTGGTATTTAGTTATATATTTTGTGTGGCTTTTAATTAAAAACCGTGTGGTTGGTGGAGTGGAGGACGAACGTCTAAGGACAGCCCTTGTCACCCATGGTTTTTCTTCAATTTTTTCCTGTATACAACGTATTTTTCAGGTTTGCTAGTCCCCCCATGGGCCAATTTTTTGTGCTTTTTTTATCTAAATAGGTTAAAAGTTTGAAATATTTGACATAACAAAATCTGACTCTGAACAGACCGCTGCTACAACTATGATTTCACGACAAGTGTTGCTTAGAATTAGTTTTTCTATGCAATTATTATTTCAAAATTCTAAAAATACTCCAGCTTCTGGGGGGGGGGGCTGCCAAACCCAGACCCCTGCAACCACTCTTTTTTTACTACCAGTGTTGCTTAGAATTGCTTTTTCAATGCAAATTTTATTTCAAAATTCTAAAAAAGCTTTAGCTTCTGGGGGCTGCCGCCCCCAGACCCCTGCAACCACTATGATTGCACGACATGTTGCGTAAATAAAACTTTTTTGCAATATCAATGAAATCAGTAAAAAAATTTTAAAAAGCTGAACTTTCTGCAGACTGCCGCGGACTGCGTGTGCGTTTTCACCCTTTCACCCCCCCGCCCGGTCGTCGACCATCAGTTCAGCCCCCCCCTTCGCGAAATCCTGGGTACGCTACTGGCTAGGGGGACATCAGCCCCCCCTTCGCGGTTTTAGCCCCCCCTTCGCGATTTCAGCCCCCCCTTTTTCACTTTTTTCCTGTGGTCCCCCTTTGGTTTTATGACACCACTGAAAAAAATTTTCCGGCACGTCCCCAATTGACCAAAATGACACTGAAGTTTCAAAAATTTCCCAAAATTTTCTATCGAGGGGATCTCGCCCCCAATTCATTACTGCTCTAATGTATATACATAACATATCTGCTATTTTGTATTAATAATGAGTAATGCTAACAACTATTATTGGTATTTAGTAATATTTATATATATATATATATATATATATATATATATATATATATATATATATATATATATATATATATATATATATATATATATATATATATATATATATATATATATATATATATATATATATATATATATATATATATATATATATATATATATATATATATATTTTTTGTGTGGCTTTTAATTAAAAACCGTGCGGTGGGTATATACTGGGTGGAGTGGAGGACGAATGTCTAAGGACAGCTTTAGTCACACATGGTTTTTCTTCATTTTTTTCCTGTATACAACGTATTTTTCAGGTTTGCTAGTCCCCCTATGGGCTAATTTTTGCAGCCGTAAATTGATGAAAATTTTCCTCAAATCGAAAATTTTTTTTCGAAGGCCGCTCGCCTCCGGAACCACCGCGCTGACTTTACTTCGCTTTGTGGTGTCATCTCGCTGTGTTTATTCAATGTTCAGACAAATTTTTAAACAATTGATTGAATTTTATGATACGTCTCCAATTCACTAAATTTGCCTAAAAATAAAAAAATCCCAAATTGTTTTCCTGGAGGCAGCCGCCCCCAGACCTCTGCAAACTGCGCGACAAGTTATATATGTACTAGTCAAGTCAATCAAGTTTGTATGATTTCACGACAAAACTGTTGCTTAGAATTGCTTTTTCAATGCAAATTTTATTTCAAAATTATAAAAAAACTCCAGCTTCTGGGGGCTGCCGCCCCCAGACCCCTGCAACGACTATGATTTCACTACAAGTGTTGCTTAGAATTGGTTTTTCAATGCAAATTTTATTTTAAAATTCTAAAAAAGCTCCAGCTTCTGGGGGCTGCCGCCCCCAGACCCCTGCAACCACTATGATTGCAAGACATCAGACATTTTTTCAATATCAATGCAAGCAGTTTAAAAATTCTAAAAAGCTAAACCTTCTGCAGATTGCCGCGGACTGCGTGTACGTTCCCACCCCCCCCTCGGTCGTCGACCATCAGTTCAGCCCCCCCCTTCGCGAAATCCTGGGTACGCTACTGACCTTAGCTATCACATTGGCTTTAGTCATTGTTTGAGAATACGACTTTACCTTCACTTTACCTGTGGGTAAAGTTAGCCTAACTTTACCTGCAGGTAATTTTGAGAATACGGCCCCTGGCGTCAAATAAATACTGCCAGACACTAGACTACCAATATCTACCAATATTTTTAACCAATCACCAGTTGTGAGCCAGACATCACACAATAGAGACATAAAAGTTCAAAAAATCAAGCCAGATATCAGATTGGCCAGCTTGTGAAGTACATGTGATGTTTTGACGCATAATTTTTTACCACAAATAAGAAAAATGAAAAATGAAGGTTCGTTTTTCTTTTGATTTCAAAATAAGTGTCTTAATATTTTACAATTTATTATTATTGCTGTGAGTACTTTATAGGTTACGCACAGTTTCACAGTTCACACAGGCATTAGTCCACAACCACTCAAGCAATTTGCACTAAATTTTGTGTGCATAAACTAGAGCATATGTGCTTTTACTTTGTGTAAAGAATCTAAAGAAAAAGTTTTTCAATTGTGATGAAATTATCGAATGTGAATAGGTTTTCAAAACGTCATTTTTCCGAATTTGCGACTTCACTGCTAACTGAATGCTGCATCAATTTTTCTAAAACTTGGCAAAAATATTTGCCCTAAAACATACTGTTAGAATATATAAAGAACAATGACCTATCTTTCACTGAAAAAGTTTTATAGTCGCGCAAAATCGACTGCTTTCGCGACACTACCCCCTTAAGGGGGCGCTGCGGGAACCGGGGGTTACATCGAAAATTGGCAAAAAAGTTGGCAAATGTCAAACTTTGCTATACATATATGTAGTATGGCACAAAAGAACACTGGAGGCAAAATTTCAAATCACGTGATCATGTCACGTGACTCCCAGAATACCAAACGTGAGTGAATTTTCGGCAAACGATAACTCTGCTTATGCTTTACGTATAGTCACACTCTATATACCAAAATGTAGCCTATGTGCATCTCTAGTTGAACATTATTTTGGTTTTTAACATTTATGTCGGGTTTGGATAAAAATGTCATTATGTGTTTTCGAAGTCGAACTCTGAGCAATAAAATTCATATAAAAAAATTTCTAGGCTTTATTTTAAAAAAACTAAGAAATTGTTCAACTGCGCACAGCCTACGGCTATAATTGTGCAAAATTTTGTAGAAAAATATTTTACCAGCATTTTATAATCGAATGCCGAAAAATTGGTTTTGTATTCACACAGCCTATATTTGAGTCTGCTGCTTCTGAAAATGGTTTCTTGTGCGATTTTTTTGCGCAGAACGCAATAAAATAGTTTTAATTTTTCATTACAACTAATAAAATCTACGTATCGACTGGTTGGAAAACCTCAAAAATCGTTGATGCACTTGCTTACTTGCTGAATTTGTGTAAAAGTCGAATAAAATCAGTAAATTGTCCGATTTTTTCCAAATTTTTTGCCATGGAGATATGCGCGTCAAAACATCAGAAATGATAATTTGGGCAACTTTTCTTCAAGAATGATAGGTCATTTTGGCTGTTTTTAAAAAATACGGCCCAAATCCTTGATTCCCGGAGCGCCCCCTTAAATCTTTGGGGTTTTAGTGAGTGTAGCGTAATTTTTTTGTGAACTAACGCAATACTTTCTGCATGTAACAGAAACATAGTGCGTGTGAATACATACGCAAATTTTCGGCTTGCGATTTTAAAAAATTGGCTCAACGAAAAAAGTTAAAATTTGGCACATAAATGCACCTTGGCATCTTCGAGCGGTCGCAAAATTTGATTTTTGGCAAATCGATTGTATCTAAAAAATTTAGCCAAACTTATGTTTTTCAAAAATCGCGATTTTAGTGTTTGTGCAACAGCTACAGCTACATTTTAGTGTTTATGTACTTACTTGCGAAAAGAAATCGCAAGCCGAAATTCCACTCACAGTCTACAGTCAATGCTAATTTATATCAATCAATTTCATTTTTTGTATGTAGGCATACTTTTACACCAGCTTGCCATTGTGTATCTAAAAATGGCCCCAAACTGCCGTTTTTTGAAAAGTCACATTTCAGGAGCGCCACCTTAAATTTCATAATTTTTTTTGGGCAGCAGATGGCTATCAAACATTTTTCCCCACAAAAAATATCATATTTAAGGCTCAAATACGGCGTTACAATAAATTCTAATGTTTCAAATTCTAGTTCAAAACTTCTCTAATGCTCAGAGCTAAGCTCACGCCGACGGGCAATTTCGGTTTGAAAGTTCAGCTTTATTCATTATTCCACAGTAGCAAATGTCCTTTTGTTTGATGCAGGTACAGAAAAAGTTTTTTAACTTTTCAAACCCTGAACCGATTTAAAAATTTTTTTCAGCATTTAGTAAGTTAGAAGTTGTTCTTTCAATGGTAGCAGCAGGTTTTCGTTTCATGGAGTATCTTTGCCTAAATCCAATTTTGTGCAAACAATTTCATGTAAAGTGTAATTTTTAGACAAAGTTTGATTTCCAGCTAAAACTTACATCCTACAAACTTCTAACCTAGCATATTCGAAAGAGCGATCAATTTTGATCCCCCCTGGGTTTGGGGGATATAGGGGGACATTAGTCGAAAAAATGCCGTTTTTCCGACTTATTCGACCCCTAAGGGTTTTACACCAATAATTTCAGTTCAGATTTTTATTAAAAGGGGCGACAGCTATTTTGGAGGCTAGAGATCAGATTGGGGGCATGGCTGACGATGGGGGTTTCATATTTTTATTAAAAAATGGGATAGGAAGCGATTTATGGCCAAAAATAATTTTCCCCCCAACCGAATGTAAGCCATGATACCCCCCCTCCGAAATCTGACTGCACCCTCAGTGAGGGACGTTTTCGCAATTTTTTTAAGAAACCCGTGTTTTCTAGTCTGTTCAAAATGTGTTTAAATGGAGTATCAGGCTTACGCATAGGCTTAGGTTCAGGCTTAGGCTTAGGTACTAAAAAATCGAAATTTTCAGGAAAAATCCTGCCAGCGTAGCCTAGAGAATCCTGCTAGTTTAGCCTAGACGATGCCTTTAAACATTCTAAAGCACTCAAAACTATTCAAAAACAAAGATTATAGCCATTTTTGGCTTCAAACTTTGGCCTACGTTCACTTCCAACAACACTGAAAATGCAACTTTCAAGAGGACATATCCGACACCGCCTTCAAAAACCAGCTATGTGGCAAAAACCTAACTTGTGGGAAATCGCGAAAAACGCTGAGAGCTCTTTTTTTAAACATTTTTGTCTGAAATTAGGTGTGGTAATAGCTAGGTGGTGTAGAGCCTAACTACATACGTAGCCTAACTGTACGTCATAGCTACATAAGTGCGAAGGTCTACTGGCCGATTCACACACTGCAATTTTGACGCAGAACGCAAGACGCAGGGTGTCGCACACAAAACGCAGCATCTAAACAAACGTTGCGTCTCCAAAATTTTTTTGTTACGTCGTTACTGTTTTAAAAATATGAGAAACAGCTTTGCTAAAATTGTGAAAACCGACACGTCCGCAGCATCAAAACGCACTAAAATCGCAGGCCGAATTGTAGTCTGGCGTTTAAAACGCTGCGGAAAAATCAAGACGCATGCATTCCGCATTGAAATCGCTGCGTCTGTTCAGACAGTGCGTTTTGCCGCAGCGACGAAAACGCTGCGGTAAAATCGCAGTAAAATCGCAGCGTGTGAATCGGCCTTACCAAAAAGGTCAGACCAAAAATAGCTATGTTGTGTTGTCTACGATTTTATTTACCTGAAATATTGGAAATTTTCTGGAGTTCAACTTTGCCCATCTGGGTTCTGCCGTTCGACTGATATTTTAAAATGTTCAACTTGAAGAACTAGTTAGTTGGAAAACCTGCACAAGTTAAAGCCCTTTGACTGCTTTATTATTTCTCTGTGGTTCAATATATTAAGTAAATCGTTGCCGTGCTTTGCATTTTTGTCTACTTCTTGATGCTTACAACATCACTTTATAGTTAGTACGTCTCTAGTCTCAACCAACAATTAGAGGACTACATTTTGGCGACCCTGGCAGGACCTTCTTAACGGCCACCGCCGTATCCACATATTTGCGCAAGCTCACGGCCACTGTTGTGCACCCCCGTCGGACCCTTCCGAACCTCGCTCTACTGTGCTAGCTCACGGCCACTGCCGTACACCACCGTCGGACACCTCCCAACCTCGCTCTACTGCACTAGCCCACGGCCACTGCCGTGCATCCTTCGTCGCACTCTTCCGACCCTTGCTCCATTGCATTACCTGACGGTCACCGCCGCTGACACTTCTGCTGCCTTCATTAGTAGTCGCTAAACGCTTATACTGCAACGTTCCTATACCCGTTAGGTGCTCTACTGTTGACGCTATACTCACTCCACGACAGTCCATTTAATAATTGGACTTATCCTGCTAGCGAAACTGGCCAAACAGGCTAACCATGGCAGGCGATAATGAGCGGGAGGAGCGATCGACTCTCGAGAATTAGAGAAGCAAACGGAGTATATAGTGGCTTTGTTACGTACGTCAACTGATACCAGCCCGCCCGTCCAAGACCTACAAGCGAAAATGACCGATCTACCGTCAGCAGCTGCGGGAAATTTTCAAGCTGACCTGACTTTCTTCTACGGTCGACTCGATGAAGATTTTCGAAAGTGGCTCGACCTGTTCGACCTAGTTGCAATAGCCAACGGCTGAGACATTGAAAAAAGACCAGAACACTGCCAGCGTATCTACGTGGCAGTGCACAAGAGCACTACAGGGATTTAACGGACGCGACGAAACGTAATTACGAACTTTTGATCAAGGCGCTACAGACCAAGTTTCAAGCCTCAGTGGGAGAAAAGTTTAAAAGAGCAGACCTGCTACAACGAAAACAGGAGAAAAAAGCATCTTTCGGTGACTACGCTCAAGCAATCAAGGTACTGACTAGAGGATCGTGGCCCGATCTAGATGCCACTGTCAGGAATCAACTTGCGTGCCAATTTTTTCCAAATGCCTTACGAAGAAACCTGTGTAAAACGGTTATGTCTAAAAGCCCAACAACCTTGGAAGAACCTATTCGAATAGCGGAAAAGGAAGAAGCACAATTGAGACTGCTCGACAGTAAAACTAAACAAGAAAAACAAGACGACAACAACACAGCACATCACGATATGGCTTCAATTGTGGCTGCTTTACTGCAAGAACAAAATACTTTGAAGAAGCAGTTGGAAGACATACGTTCATCGAAACGTGTCACGTTTGCTGGCGACGACATCTTGTATTTCCTCCGCCGTAAGGGCAACGGATGCATTCTGTGGTTTTCTGGTTGTCGGCGTTCGGGTATGAGGGGGGTCAGAGGGGTCCGGACGTTCGGGATGCTTTTCCCTCACGGCTTGGTCTGGGGCGTGGCTGTTACGTGGTGGTTGGTTGTTTCTTTCGTGTTTGCGGTCGTTTAGCTCAGCGCGCTAGCTGTTGACCGCGTCAGAGTGGCATGCCGACTGAACTTACTGCGGGGTCTCGACGGCATGGACGACGGCGGTGGAGGGGAAGTGGTGTGAGGTAGTCGTCGTCGGCTATTGTGGGCGTTGGGGGGTGGGGGGGTCTTGGACTCGGCGTACGACGGGGGTGGCTGGCGGAAGGTCCAGCACGGTCACGAGACCGGGACCGACGGGTATCGTGCGAATACGGTTTGTACGCAGGTGGGCTTTTGCGGTCAGCAGACTTGAGCAAACAGTAATGGGTAGAACCATTCGCTGTCAAGGACATAACTGCACAAACAATCGCCCGCCTTCTCGTCGAGCAAATTGTGACCAGACACGGAAGCCCGAGAACCCTGTTAGGTGATCGCGGAACCAACATTATGTCCAAGCTAATAAGAAACGTGTGTGATCTGCTCGACACAAAAAAGTCTCTACCACAGCACATACCGTATTTCCTCGAATAAAGCCCGTGTCTTGAATAGAACCCCTGTCTCAAATAGAACCCCCGTCTAAAATATAAGCCCTACCTTGAATTGAAGCCCCGGGGGTTCTATTCAAAACGTCCTCGAATATAACGCCAGGGGTTGTATTCAAAGCGTCTTCGAATAGAGCCCCAGTGTACGTACGTACAATATTTAACGCTTGAGAAACCTGTGGGAAGCCTGTGGGCAAATTATGTTTTTGAGTGATTTTTGTGTAAATCAACATTTGGATGTGCATTAGCGTACGATATGAACTGAATTTTCATTCTAACTGGTTTAAGGGCAAGCTTTTTCACTTTAACTATATATACCTATATTCAGCTACTGTCGTATATATTTCCAAGGGTACTTTTTAGGTCATTTTTATACGATAACAGTAGCCGTAGTAACAGTCATCAGTGCGTAAATTTTAAATAACTTAGCAAAGCAAAATTCTGTCCAGACCTTTTGCACATTATTAATGATTGGGCTAAGCCCAAAGCAACAAGTAAAGGTATACGTTTTACCCCCCCCCCCTCAGCTCAGTACCCCTTCTTTTGTTGAGGGTGGGGGGTACCCCCCTCAGTTCAGCACATCAACAAAAGTCCTTGTAAGTGTCTTGAAATGAGGGGGGGTACCCCCCTCAACTGAAGACGGGGTACTGAACTGAGGGGGGTACCCCCCCTACGTTGAGTACGGGGTCTTCTAGACTGTTCAGGAACCCAGCTTGGCCGCAGCGAACATGCTGCAACCATTAATCTACCGAAAATGACCACAACTGTGAGGGAAATACCCCCCTACGCAAATGAAGGCATAGGTCTCAACTGTGGGGGGAACCCTCCACGAATCAGACCATAGGTCTCAAACGGGGGGGACCCCCTCACAACTCAGGTTATACCCCAAAAATGGGCGGAGTCAGGTACCCCACGTGGTGGATACCCAATCTGTGGCTATAAAGCTTGGCTAGCTTATTCTAGTCAACTGATCTTCGAATTGTTTTTCAGAAATAGCACATTTTTGCATTTAGTCGTCCAATTTTAGTCCGGCTGCCACACAACAAAACCTAGAGGAGGCCCCAATTTAGAAAGAATGAAATAAATGGAGGCGCCGGGAATCGAACCCGACCCGCTTGCTTCGAAATCAAGCATGCTAACCACTACACCACAGCCCCCGAATCTCTAGGCCCTAATTCTCATTTACGACAGGGTCCCCCCTTCGAACATCGTTGCGACCATGCAACGATACTCGGTCGATACTCATGTTCCCGGGGCGAACCCGATGCCTCAAGGGCGGAGCACATTCACACGTGGGCCTCCAAGCCTACTTCAGTCACACAACACACTCATGGATTCCTGGCTTACCCGCAACCACAGGGTTTCTCGATCGACCCAGAAGGATTCTCAACCAATACCGAGGGTTTTGACCGGCTCACCCTTAACCGAAACCGAGGGTTTTCTCCGGCTCACCCCTAACTGAAACCGAGGGTTTTTCGTATTACATACGAGAAACCACACAAAAAAAACTATGTACACATTCATGCTGCACACAGCACGAGTACCGTAAGGGTTGAAGTGCCAACCTCAACCCAAGACATTGGGCTCCTAACCTACCTCCGAAGTCGGTTCGGGGATAGGGCTGTCCTGCGGACCCGGCCCTATCCTCTCCGTCCTGTCACGGTCGCCACTATGTTGAATAGAAAAAGGAGACCCCAATTTAGAAAGAATGAAAGAAGTGGGGGCGCCGGGAATCGAATCCGGGACGCCTGTTTCGAAGTCAAGCGTGCTAACCACTACACCACAGCCCCCGAGTCTCATAGGCCCTAATTCTCATTTACAACACTTGATTAAGCAGTGTGAAAATTTGATTTTTTTCATCGCAAAAGTAGCATTTTCTTTATAGCCTCATTATGATATGTGATCGCAACTCTGGCAGTCAACGTTTTGTGCATCAGCTACAGCAGATATTGTAGTTTATTTTTTTAGCAGTCAACTATGATAGGCGCACGCTTGCTGTGTTAATACTATAGGGTGAGGTACATATTAGGGCAAAAAAGTCAACCCATTTTTATTTCAGTTAAAGTTAAAGTTAAAGTTAGGCAAAAGGCCTAGTTTTAGTTAAAGTTAAAGTTAAAGTTAGACCACTAACTTTTTTTGAAGTTAAAGTTAAAGTTTGATCTCTGTTTTCGTTAAAGTTAAAGTTAAAGTATGACCACTAACTTTTTTAGAAGTTAAAGTTAAAGTAATACGCCTAACTTTTTTAAATAAAGTTAAATTAAGATCCAAAACTTTTTTAGTTAAAGTTATAAAGAGTTGTTTTACACAGAGAGATAAGTATAATTTTCAGCTTTATACATAACCACACTGCGTAACTTTAGTGAATAGACATTAATGAGTGAGCCTAGAGTCGGGAATGCCAGAAAACTTTCCGAAAACTTCTAGAGGTAGTTTTCCAGAAAGTTTCAGACTTGACCGGAAAATTTTTGACAGGCTTAAAAAGTTTCCAAGCTGAATGAAATTTTCTGATAAACTGTTTTTTTAAACTGACCGCAGTGGTTACTGTAGTCCGTCTGTCAACTGGGTTCATGGTGACACCCCAGATTTGAGTTCAGTACCTCAAAATACTCCTGGATAACGAGATTTAACCACTCCGGCGTCTCTGGGTCATTTTGTAGGTTGTACAAAACGTTGGGGGTCCCCTCCACAATTAAGGGTATACCCTCATTTGTGGGGGGAGCTCCCCACGTTTGAAACCTATGGTCTGATTCGTAGGGGGGTCCCCCCACAGCTGAGGGCTAGGTATGCCTTCATTCTTGTAGGATGGTACCTCCCCACAGTTGTGGCCTTTTTGGGGAGATAATAGTCGCAGCATGTACACACTGCTAGGCCACAAACGTATATAGTGTCACACTCTTCCTATTACGTACTCTTGATAGGGGTAATGTGAGCACCTGACTACGAATCTGCTGTTTGTTTATGTCTAGAAAGAACCAACTTGGACCATCATACACCTCCAACATCAGTGCCGTACCCAGAAAAAATTTAGAGGGCGAATGACTGATTTTTAAATGCACTTAAGCAATTTTAAAACTTATAAAACGCCTTACAAACAACACATCATTTAACCACAAAGTTGCAGGGGTCTGGGGGCGGCAGCCCCCAGAAAACATTTAGCGATTTTTCCAATATTTAGACCGAATTTGGTCAGCTGGAAACGTATCAGAAACTTTTTCCGACAGTAAATTAAAACCAAAGATGGTAACGTCAGATCAGACATTCAGACAGTGTATTACTCAAGGAAATGTAGCATAATATGCTCGTGTATAGATAGACATTTAAATGCAGCATAATGTACTTGTGTATTACATGCACAGGCTTTGATGAAAAATAATAGCAAGGAATAACAAGCCGCATAGTCGCAAAGTTCTGGGGGGTAGCCCCCAGTAATAATTGGGAAAATTTTTTTTTTCAAGCCTAAGTTGGTCAGTTAGTGATGTATCAGCAAATTTTTTTGAAACCTGTCTTCAAAAAAGAGCAGTCAGTTGACATACATGTGGCAACATGTGGCTGCAATTTTTACACTATGCAGTTGCAGAGTTTACTCTCTAGAAAGAACAAATATACCACTACACTACTTCAATAATAAAATCATATGAGCCCCTTACCAGTATGTTATGTATGGTTATGGCACTGGTTGGCGTGCTATAAGTGATTTATACGCATGTTTCTGTGAAACTCCGAGTGCAGGAGCACGAGTGCGCGAAGCGCTCGACTGCACCTGCACGAGGGTTTCATAGTTACATGCGTATCAATTACGTTTAGCATTAAAAACAGCGCTATAAGTTGCTTGTAATTTGGTTTTAAATACGTACGTAAAATTTTCAGCGAGTTGAAACAAATGTCAAGACTGGTGGGGATCGAACCCACTGCACTCTGACAAGTCAAACACCTTATCCATTAGGCTACAGTTTTGCTGCTGATAACCTGGTCGCCTTAGTTGTCACACATAACTTTTATGCATAGTGAATGTACGTAGGTACAGTACTGCGCGTAAAAAATTCCCTGTTCGTCGGCGTACGACGAGCTTCATCCTTCGCGAAAAGTGACGGTGACGAACGGTCGTCGGAAATGGTGGAGAAAAAATTTTCAATTTTTCACTTTTTTACATTGAAATTGTGTTTTGGAGCACTTTTTAAAAATTTTTCGTTCGTCACTTTCCGGCCAACCTTGGTCACTTTTCGCAACGGATGAAGCTCGTCGTACACCGACAAACAGGGAACTTTTTGCACAGTACTGTATCGTAACACATAGACCCGTACACAAATCTGTGCAAAACTGAGTCCACTAACACTGCCGCTGTTCTATTCGAGAAATATTATGCAAATTGATGTCAGTGTTGAAGTGGCTTAGTGGTTAAGATGGTGGACTAAAAAACCGCGTATTCGATGGTGATGGTTCGATTCATCTTGTCTTTACTTTTCTTTCGATTTCTATAACGTGCGGTATAAGTAAGGCGGCGCTGTAGAGTGCAGTATAAGTAGATTGCACGCTACAGCGTGTCGTTATAATAACCAGGTTATAGCACGCTACTAATACACTAAACCAAAAATTACAATACGTTGTGAATGCGTTAACCTGAGCGGCCTCCAGTAAAAATATATAGGTACCACGATCAAAAATTACAGTTGTGTACAGCGTCGGAGAAAAAAATTTAAATTTGACAAAAATTTTGGTTAATTAGAACATGAAGTAAAATATTTCTTAAATTATCTTACCGGAAATTAAAAAAGTTATAAAAAAGTATAGATTCAAAATTTTGAATAAAAGTCATAATTTAAGTTAAAGTTAAGAAATTGGCGGAATTTAAGTTAAAGTTAAAGTATGGGTGCTTGAATTTAAATTAAGTTAAAGTTAAAGTAAGACCCTTAACTTTTTTGAAGTTAAAGTTAAAGTTAAAGTAAGACCCCTAACTTTTTTAATTTTAGTTAAAGTTAAAGTTTAACTTTTTTGCCCTAGTACATATTATACCTGCGCGATGGTGCGAAATTTGCACAAACTTTCAACCTTGAGCGTTTACCTACTCCCAGATGTGACAGACTGGTTGAAAATTTTAATCACACTTTGTCCAAAATGCTATCGATGTACGTAAATTCCAAGCAAAACGACTGGGATTCCTACCTGAAATTTGTACTATTTAGTTACCGATGCAGTGTACAAGTAAGTACGCGCGAAAGCCCATTCTACTTACTGTATGGTCGCGGCCCCTACTTGCCGTCGGACACATGTATACATCCTGCTCCACTAACAATGTACTCACAAAACGAAGCCTACCGTCGCGTTCTAACAGAAATAATGAGTTATGCCTGTGTGAAGTATGTCTAAAGGCCGATTCACACGCTGCGATCTTACTGCGATTTTGCCGCAGCGTTTCTGCCGCTGCGGCAAAACGCAGCTTGCCGCACACAAAATGTCTGAACAGGCGTAGCGTTTTTGGCGCGGAATACTTGCGTCTTCATTTTGCCGCAGCGTTTTAAACGCCAGACTGCTATTCGACCCGCAATTTCACTGCGTTTTGATGCCGCGGACTTGTTGGTTTAAACAATTTGCGCGGATCAATTTGTCATTTTTTAAACAATAAAGACGCAACAAACTTGCATGCGAGACGCACTGAGGCCGCAAAGTTTGTTCAGATGGTGCGTTTCACTTGCGACACCCTGCGGCTTGCGTTTTGTGTCAAAATCGCAGCGGCAAAAAACGCACCGTGTGAATCGGTCTTAAGAAATGTGATTGATGTGAATAGCGTGTTTATAAAGGTCAAAATTACGTCTAACGAAGTTTTTACAATAACAAATGTTCAACGTATTCACATTCGATAAATTGATGTAAGGTGCTTGGCTCAAAGGCGGCACAGTTTTGTTACGAGTTTTAGAGCTGGTCGGTTGTGTTTTCGGCTGCGGCCTGTCATTTTCCTATCTTGTCCCAAATTATTTGTATCTGCTCCCAAATGTTCCGTTTCGACTAATAAATACTATTCTAGTTAGTTCTTTGTGGTTTTTTGTGTTTTAGGGTTAGGTAGCGTAGTGTTTAGCGTAGTTCTAGGTTTTACGTATTTTCCAGGCTTAGCGCGCGACGTAGGCTCTATCTTCTACTCAAGGGAGTCACACTTCGGTCTCGGACCTAGGCAATCTACCTGAAGCCGCTGGGCAGAACGACCAAAAACTTAACATGGCGAGGCTGCCAGACCGAATGTCGACGACGCAGGCCTGAAGGTAGGGCCAATTTACGTATTGCTCTGGTTTTCCTTGTGTTTTGTCTGGAAAATGCCCCCCCCTAGGCGTTATGCTGCCAAAATTTTCGGGAAATTCCTTATACTTATGCTGTTCAGTCTACTGAAATATTCTATTTCAATTTGTATCCCAACTTCTCATTTTTCGGGAAAATTTCCGCTTGAATTCTCATGAAAATGCATAGATCCCCACCTCGGCGTAACTCAGTTTCAAAATTTCCCAATCCAAACAATTTGAAAGATAAAACAATTGCAGACAGGGTGAAAGTGCGAAATAAGGATAAACGTGGCTCTGACCCGAATTTGAGCGGAAAAACTCCCCCTCCAACTATCCCAAAATTCGAAGGAAAGCAAGACCTCCCATTGGAATATCTTGGTCTGGAGAACCAAATTTTGAAAATTGACGAGGGAGAGAAGGAGAAAGCAAATTTGTCATCCCCTTCTCCCAACATGAATTTTTTCGAGCTCCCACGCCGCGATTATATCGCAGCGTTCAAAAATTTGCCACCATTTCAGGGCACAGGCGCTGCAATCAAAGTTTCAAATTTTGTCCGAAATTTTGAGTCCTTGGCCAAAATTAACAGCGTACCCGCGCATGCCTGGTTGGCCTTGATGTCCAACTGTCTGGGAGATAAGGTTCTGACTCAAATTGGGGCGTTAGGGATGCCTGAGTCTTATGAGGAACTTAAAGCCCTCCTGTTTCGTATTTACGAACCCTTCCCCACCACGAAAGAACAGTGGGCAGAACGTTTCTTTACCGGTTATCAACGTCCGGCCGAAAATTCCCATGTTTATATCACCGAGCTCCAACTCTTTGCGGCCAAAGCTTTCAGTTCTGAACCAGAAAATTTGAAGTCAAGCCGAATTTTGGAACAAGTCAAAAAAGATCTGAAGCTAGAGTTGAAGGGAAAAGTTATCCCGGTCCTAGCTGATGCTAAAAATTGGACCGGGCGTATTCCATCAGCCTCGGTAAACTCTGATACCGCAGAAGCACAAGCCCCCGCACTCAAAGCACCGATTTGCCTTGCCCCTTCTCAGCATGATCAAACGAAACCATACAGCAGCTCTTATACAATGTCACCATACAACATGAGACCGCGAAATAACAAGCATTAAACTGTCCATCTCTTCGAAAATTTATACCTACGAAACAACTTTACGTAGCTACCGCATGTTCATGGTTTCACAAACTGGACTGTACGTATCTAACTCCTATGAGTCTAAGAACCAACGCTATGCGAAGACGGAATGCTAATATTAAAGTTCAGCGTTACTACTCTCTTGTCAACAAAAGTGGCAAACAAGAGGGCAACAGTTTTCATTTTGTTATGACTGAAGAGAAATGCCGAAACTAAAACTCAGTTTTGCGTGATACAAATACCAGTCGAATACTAACCAAATATTTTCCAACTTTACATACCTACCGTATTCATTCCAGCAAAACAGTAAAGGACCTACATCTGCCACAACCCTTCACTGTCTGATTTCTGCTAAGTTATTTCAAGCACTTCTCTATCATTCGTGCAGCGGTTGACATGTCCGCGAAGCGAAACCAAGACTTTTTGTTCAACTTTAATGAAATCGACGTCCCATGACATTTCAAAAATAAATGGCACCTTCCGAAAATTGGTTTCAACCACTTTCTGCCCAATACGCATGGCAACATTATAATTGCACGGTTGACAATGGACGAAGCTCTTTACGTTCAACAGCTCTTTTTGGAGCAAATGTTAGACCGCTGCTCCGATTTTCGCGACGACTCAGAATTTCACAGCGAATTAGCGATGAACGTGTTCGGATTTAAACTGTTTAACTTGCTTCTATTAAGCGGACCAAATGGCAACACCCGATACTTTCGGGTACCCGAAGGAAATCTGGCTGCTCTACTCACCGCTCAGCGCCGACTCCTCTACAATTCAACAACAGAACTAATTGAAAAGCTCGATTATAGGGAAACCAAGGAAGATACCGCCGCTGAAAACATCGGGCAAAAACTGGACCGATTTCAGCAGTACGCGGCAAGCTCAGCGAATCTATGGCAATGCTCGCAGATCGACTACTGGGGGACCTCAATGCGAAGGACTTATCAAGGACCTAGAATCCAGACTGGAGCAACAACAAGCAAAAGAATCCGACGATCATGACCCAGAAGAATCCGAGGGCCACAACCCACCCGAAGGCGGCGACGACCAGGCAATTGAAGGAGACGGTGGCGCCAGCGTCAATCAAACCAACGGTGACGGACAATAAGCGAATAAATTCAAGAACGATATACTTACCCAACTCAGTGACGCTATTTGTTACTCCCAGTTACGCTCCTTATTATTATAATCTATTTATCCATATATTACCACGGCAATTTTACTATCTACACATGTGTTACTTCTACATACTATTATGCACATTTATCGCAGTATTTACCTTTGGTGTTTTTGCGCTTGTATTACTTACATATTCTTACTGTGTACTGTAAAGTGCTACTTGTACTCGCCATATACATGTTTACCATATGTTATGTAGTCAAGTTTTACCCACGCAGCAGTTCTTAATTCAAAACAAACCCAGCCTGCTTCTTGACCTGTGGACAGGCCAGCTCAAAAAGGGGTGAGTCGTGTAGAGCCTACGTCATAACTAAGTGCGAAGGTCTACAAAAAAAGGTCACACCAATATTGTGTTGTGTACGATTTTATTTACCTGAAATATTGGAAATTCTCTGGAGTTCGACTTTGCCCGTCTGGGTTCTGCCGTTCGACTGATATTTTAAAATGTTCAACTTGAAGAACTAGTTAGTTGTAGCTGTAGCTCACAGACAACACTACGTCTTGAAACTTTATTTTAAAAAAGTTCAACATCTTAGCTACATTCTACGGCAAAATGTTTGCACGCAACTTCCATTAAAATTTGTATATAAAGCATTTTGCAAACGCCCTCAGTTCTAGGTGCAAGTTAACAATTTCTGTTCAAACTCAAGTTTTTTTAATAGTAAATAAAACTAACTTTTTTCTAACCAGAAAGTTTTACTTTTATTTGAGCATAAAAGCGTCACTTTGAAGTTGAAAATACATGCAGATAGCCGTTTTTCCTGAAATATAGCCGTTTTTTGCACGGGTTGCCTTAAAAAACATACCACATAACCGTTTTAACTGGCCAATGACAGGGCATCAAGTTTTCGTATCATCCAATGAAAATACAGCTAGCAGATAGCCGGTCACCTGATCAACAGAAAAGTAGCCAATCAGTGTTTTTTGAATTTAAGGTGGCGCTCCGAATAACTGACTTTGGGCTGTAAAAATTTTCAGTCACGTTTTTAGGTCTTTGCTCATAAAGAAAGGTTGTTCAGCAGTGAATTAGCTTTTGTTTGAAAATATATATATATATAACGTGTAGTTTTGTTGAACTTATTTTTTTGACCTGAATTCTAATATGGCAAAATCTTCAAATCGATTTTTCAAAAACTCTGTATATGGCTTCTGTTACTATTGCTAACGGTTTTACGCAGCGAATAGGTGACTGCAACTTTTAGAAAAATCATTTGTGTAGGCAAATCTTTCTAAAAAAGTTTCCAAATTACGTTGAGCGACATTGACAAAAATACACTACTTTTCAAGCTAATTTTTGTTAGTTACTTTTTGGCTTCTCCAATTCTTTATTTGCATTAAAAAATACGCTCTATTTTTTGACACTGTCATTTGTGTGGGCAAACCTCAGGCTTTTATGATCGGTAATAGCTTTTTTTGTTTCGTGATAGCCCTCCTCCACGTCGTTTTTTTATTGTAAAATTTGATTTGAAGTTAGAAAATGTGTGGATGCAGGTGTACCTTCTTCGAAAATGCTGATTTCTGGTTTTGGTGAAATTTTGCAGCGTTTCCAAGTTGACTAATTTTAGGAAAACTACTGTATTTTGAGCCAAAACATTTGCATTAAAATTATGAGAAAAGATACATCTCGGCAATATAATTACCTACTGCTTAAGCTATAGATCGTAAAATTTGAACAAGGTTCCGCTCAGTTAAGCCGTTTGAAAAATTGTGCGCAATTTGCAAAAATAGAAAATTTCTATCGGTCATAAAAAAATAGAACAAGGCAGCAGGAACGTGAAACTTACTCAAAAACCGAGCCTTTGTTGCAGGCTTCGATATTTTTAAACGAAAGTGATTCTAGCTAGAACCTACGTCGACTAAATGTACCAATCCATTTTCCGCGCCCTTTTCTGTCTTGAATAAAGGGGGGAAATGTTATAAGAATCTTGTTTTTATAATAATGTAATAATAGTAATTAATAGGATATAGACTATCCTAAGCAAAATGATAACTATAATAATCCGGATTTGAGCACACCAGTGAATAGATCAAGTTATGTTTGTTAACGGACTTCCGTTTATTAAGCAAAGTTGGTTCAAATTTTAAAATTTTGCAATTCTTTTTACTAATTTCATTAAATCAGCACAATAACTTAACCATTTAACGACGTTTTAAACGTAACCTCTCAGGAGCACCGGTGCCGCAGTAGGTTAGCGTGTGGTTTGCATGTGATATTTATTACATCAATCCAGAGTCCCCCAGTTCTATTATAGGCCGGTGTAATATTTTCAATATTTTGACTTTATTTTTAATTCATAGCGCCAAAGTGATTCACCTTTGGTAATGCGCAATCTACTTCCAGCCAGTGGGATTTTGCGATCAATGCTAATTACAGTTGTAAACATACTTAACTTTTTGTCGTCAAATTTAAAACGTTGTGAATAAATACTAAGTGCTATCACCTTACGTTTTTGCACGTACTAGACGCACTAGACTTGTATAATAATAATATATAATATAACCCTTCATAATGGTTCGAAATATAATGAATCTGCACGTTTTGGCATGCTACGTTGGAAAAATGGACAAGAAATTTTCACTATCAAATTAGATTTACAAAATCTTTTTTTGTAAAGCTCTTTACAAAAGCTTTTTCTTGAAAGTGACAGTTCTCAAAAGTTTTTCACGGTCACAAAAGTTACTGTGCAAATTAGGGGTTAAATGCAGTTGGGGGGGGGGGGGGGATAGTGGACCTATTTTTTTGAGTAGAGCACCTTGGGGGAAACATTTTTGCTACAAGAACCCCTATTTTATTTTTTGGATTTTCTGTGATATGACCCGCCGAAACAAGAACCCTTACTGGGGACGTTTTCGCAACTTTTTTCGGAAACCCGTGTTTTCTCCGTTCTAAACGTGTTTAAATGGAGTCGGAATAATGTTTGCAATTATTTGGAATCGAAACAAAGGCGCGTTCGCAAGAAAACCGGTGATCCGGATTTTCCAAGTAGAGCACCTCAAGGAAAGCATTTCTTATAATAGGACCCCTATGCACAAAATTGTATTTTCTGAGCTATGACCCCTTGAAAACTGCATTTTCAGTGTTTTGGGAAGTGAACGTAGGCCAAATTTTGAAGCCACAAATGGCTATAATCTTTGTGTTTGGATAGTTTTGAGTGCGTTATGATGTTTTAAGGCATCGTCTAGCCTTAGGATCAAACTGAAAAATAGGGGGAAAATTATTTTTAGCTGCTACGTGCTTCCTACCCCAGCTTTTAAAGGCTTAGCTGGCAGGATTCTCTAGGCTAAGCTGGCAAGCGTTTTCCTGAAAATTTCGGTTTTTTTAGTACGAAAAGTATTTTTAGTATTTTCGATTGTGTGGCAAACGTTTGTATAATTAAAAGGTATCAGTTTCAAACATAGAATAAGGTAACATGTTAACAATGTACATTTAGAAAGCGCTTAAACTGAAAGGAGTTCACGGGAATCACAACATCTTTCAGTTTAAAATACTTTTCAAGCCAGTTCTCGACATTAGAGCCTTGACGTAGTTATGTAAAAGATTACTAAACATGTTCTATTTTATGTCCGTTAAATGCTCAAAAATTAAATTTCTTAAGTTGAGTTGCTAAAAAATTTAATTCAGTTAAAAAGGAACATCAAAAGAAAACTTTAACTTATCCACAAATATTTTTTTGGTCGTAGTAATCACACCATTCATCTTATCGCCTCCTAGAAATTTTTGACGTTGTTTTCGTCTTGGCAGCAATTGTTAGTTTTACCAAGAGTACATAATAGCGTCTCACTCTATATAGAAGAAGAGTGAGACACTCTCCAGCCTGCCTGTGTTCTAGCACAGGCAGATGCGCTGGTCGTTTTCAGGCTACATGCTGACAATATGGGTGGGATTCACAAAGCCCGTTTAAACGCAGTCTAAGTTAGACTGCGTTTAAACGCAGTCTAAAACGTCGGTCTAAGTTAAACATGATTCACAAAGATTGAATAAATAATGAGTTATTAAGCTTTTATCCCTATCTTAATGCTTATCAACGCATAAGCGATTATATACTAAAGTGTGTTACGCAGGGAATCTACGCGCTGATTGGCCAGTCACATGTTGCATAGAATGTCAACATGTAGCCTGAAAACGACCAGCGCATCTGCCTGTGCTAGAACACAGGCAGGCTGGAGAGTGTCTCACTCTTCTTCTATATAGCGTCAGAAGCTATTATGTACTCTTGGTTTTACTTTACATTTCAGCATGTTTCTGTATTTGTCTATACTATATTGACCCACATGTCATTCCCTCAACTCAACTATTTATGTTATACTTTCATTTACAAACTAAAGCTCACTTGTATTTATTTTGTCGCACTATTACGTCGCTTCAAACACAACTTGCCCTTTAGCACGCTTGTTATGTGTTGCATGATTATTTGCATTAGCACTATATAAGTTAAGGAAGCCCTTATACTATTCTTGCAAAAAAGTATTTATAATTTAGCATGTTTATGTATATATTACTGATTAATTGTGTCCCCCCCCTCACAGTCTATGGTATCGTGTTGGTTTGTGGTCATACGTCTTGTTGTATTAATATATAGGTAAATGTTTTTCAGACGGGGAAGGAAATATAATGTAAAATTTGGACTCAACCTACTACTACTATCTGTCTACTAAATTGTAAGCCTGATTAGGTCTTAGGTTGTCTGCGGGTCACTAAATATGCTTGACCATTAGGATCCAGACGTAAACATGTCTGGTCAGCAAATTCAATGGCCATCAGACCGCCAGCTAGGCCCGAGATGCCAGTCGGTTGTTGAGCTAACCCTTGTTCAGTCCTATTTTAACTCCTGTCCTTTTTGTATATGAAACGGTTGGGATTACAATAAATGATACGTGTGTGTTACCCAGTCTGCCAAATGTGTTGTGTGAGTTACAAATACTATAGTGAAACTGAAAAATTCATTTATTATTCTTTAATGCAGCACGGATATGTGTTACGAGGTTTTGGAATAATAAAGCTACCATTAGTTGCTTCGTTTTTTAATAAAACTCATTGCCAGCAACATTTTTTATCTCTTGTAGCAGTCAATGGCATTACCTAAAATTGGTGACGTACACATGTCTATTAATCTATTGTTGTCTTAGTTGGATCACGACTCTGTTTGGATCGCGGACAGAACCACGAAGACACCACTGTTTTCTCAAGCTGATGGTCGATTTGCAAACTTGTGCCCGCTAGCTACTGGAAGCATTATATATATATATCAAGAGTCCATAATAAGAAGAGTATGACAATCTTCTGGACCCCAGCTTGGTCGACGCGGACATGCTGCGACCATTATCTCCCAAAAAAGGCCACAACTGTGGGGGAGTACCCCCCTACACGAATAAAGGCATAGCCCTCAGCTGTGAGGGGGACCCCCCACGAATCAGACCATAGGTCTCAAACGGGGGGGAACCTCCTCACAACTCAGGGTATACCCCAAAAATGGGCGGAGTCACCAAATTAGCCATTCAGAGCTCTGAATTTGGACCAATAGCGTTTCATTTGGTCTGCAGCTATGAGATTGGTCCGAAATGTAGTCTGATTGGTCTCTACGCTCCCAGTACTAGAACAGTACGGACCAATAGCGTGTCGGCTGCCCATCCCCGCCAGTGTCTGCATACCGCTCTGGCTCTACTGCTAGGCGCTCGACCACGTTGCTCTTTGCTGTAAGTCTTAAATTTGCTGTTGGGTTGCAGATAGAGATGCACGGGAGCAATCGCCGAAAGAGGGGGGTGCCCAACCCCTGGCGGAGAGGGGGGTGGTCCTGGTATTGGTTGATCTCCGGCGACAGCCTAAAATTTTTTGCAACTTTCGATTTTTAATTCATTTTTGGGGCACTTTTTTGGCTGCGGCCAGAAAACTTGTGATTTCACGATTATTTAATCAATTTTGGCACATTTTTTGGCCATCAGAGGCGGGGGTATGAGTGTCGAGGGCAGTGGCGTGTCAGAAAATTATTTCGGAGGGAAATGACTTTTCGATTTTTTGAAATGTGCTAAAATGCACTTAATTTTAATTTTAAAGCAAAAAACGACGTATATTTCGTTCAGAAACAGCACTAATTTTTTTATCAGAGCGGCATCAAAATTAAAATTGGATCTCAAAACACCAAAAAATACAAAACTGCTGGACCGGCAAGGGTCCAGCAGAAGCTAGCAAATTTGAAAAAATTGTGAAGATTTTTGACATTTCGAGCCGCAAAATCACGAAAAATGTCATTTTTGCTACCATAAAACAGCTAAAAGGATAACATGAAACAGTGTGTTAAGCAAATAAATAGTGTACAATGCACCCATATACACATGCACACGCTTTAATGGAACAGAAAAGCAAGAAACATTGAGCCACAAGGTTGCAAGGGTATGGGGGCAGGGCAGCAGCCCCCAGAAGAAAAATTTGGAAACTTTTTGATTTTTAGACCAAATTTGGTCAGTTGGAGACATATCGGAAATTTTTTCCAGCCGGACCATAAAAACCAAAGGGGCACCCTTGAGTAAAATTTCAGTCGGAAAAACTTTTTTGGTGGAGGGCAATTCCCCCCATTCCCCCCACTGGCTACGCTCCTGGTTGAGGGGGGTGTCTGGTGTCTGAAGGGGGAGGGGGTACCGACCCCCCTGAGGGGGAATGGATAGCCCCCTAGCCCCCCTATGTGCATCTATGGTACATAGTTTAATCCATTGCGCACAAATCCGAGGACCTTTTAATCTAAGGTCGTCCTGAGTTGACCTGTGGCCCCGTTGGGGTCAAAATGGTTAATTTTTTGATGTTGACACCTTGATGTTATTATGGCTAGCTGTTCATAAGTCCCTGAACGCCCTGAGCTCCAAGTTTGTCTAGGACCGTCCGCCTTGTGTCTGCCAAGACAAGTGGGTGCTCCGTTAAGAATACAGCATTTACTGACTTTGTTTGAGTAGTCTAAACTAGACCCACTAGACTTGTTAATATATATATATATACACTATCCTATTAATAATGATAATGGAAGTGTCGACTAACTGTCCCCTAAATTTAAAAGTTCCCTACTTATTATTTAGACGTTTAACTTTCGATTGTCGTGTACTTACAGTGTTATCAAGTTATACGCGACGTAAAACGGAGTTATTTTATAGTTTCTTAATTAACCTTTGCTGATCCTTAGCCAGCCTAGCTGGTTGCTACATCTGTGCATGCGTAGTAAAGTAAAGCCAGCTACATAGATACGAATATGTGAAAGCAACTGCTAGGTGTGACCTTTGACTAAAGGTCACTCTAGGTTGACTCTAATCAGATTATGCAATGGTGTCTGATGGCCACTCGCACTCACACGCACGAAGGACACTATTTGAGGCCAGGACTGTAGTCTGAACTAGACCCACTAGACTTGTATTATTAATAATATTAACAATAACAGACATTTCAGATACAAAAGGGTTGCCTTCGCTTCGCAACTGGTCGGCAACCCAAAAATTTAAATTTCGAAAATTTGACAAAATATCAAGTCAAGTTTTCAACCCCGAGTGAAGCGTGGTAGGGGGTTCTGGAGCATCCTAGAGGGCTTAACACAAATGGATCTCACATTCGTGTTTAGAGGCTTTGAGCTCAGTTTAGCCCTAGAGAGGTCAGAAACTAAATTTTGAAGAAGTACATAATTCCTTCCGACACCCTGGGTGGGGCTGTTGTGTGGCTTCGTTAACGAAAATACACCTAAAATTAATGGTCACGGGGAGAAATTGCCCGATGGAACATCAAACTATCAATGTCAAAAAATTGTCACATTTTGACCTGGCGGCTCCAAGTCCGTACCCAAGGAGCTTCTGCTATAACACCCTGAGACTTGGAAGGGACTACTGTGGTGTAGTGGGAGCGTCCAGACCAATCAGACTACATTTCGGACCAATCTCATAGCTGCAGACCAAATGAAACGCTATTGGTCCAAATTCAGCGTTCTGATTGGCTAAATCGGCGACTCCGCCTAGTTTTGTAGGTATACCCTCGTTTGTGGGGGGTCCCCCCCACATTTGAGGGTATACCCTTATTTGTGGGGGGTTCCCCCCCCACGTTTGAGACCTATGCCTTCATTCGTGGGGGGGGTCCCCCCACAGTTGAGGGCTATGCCTTCGCTTGTGTGGGGGGGTACCCCCCACAGTTGTGGCCTTTTTCGGGAGATAATGGTCGCAGCATGTCCGCGCTGCTAGGCCACAAACGTGGCCAGTGTCATACTCTTGTCATTATGCACTCTTGTGTGTATATATATATATATATATATATATATATATATATATATATATATATATATAATATATATATATTATATATATATATATATATATATATATATATATATATATATATATATATAATGCTTCCAGTAGCTATATATATATGACTTAAGGGGGATCCGGCCAATTTTGACGACACCCCGCCAGCAATGATTTCGTTTTCTTTCGCCACTGATGTCGGTCTGCAGCGGCTGATACTGCGATTTCCTTCCAAGAACGGTACCACGCCCTTAGGCCTACAGTACGCTCGACGCCCATTTTCTCCAGGTCTGCTTTCAGAACTCTATATAGAATATATATATTATTTTATTATTTTGTGAAAATTAGCTTTCAAAGTTTTGCACTCTTTGCGCGACCACAACCAATTCCAAACCAAATAATATATACGTATGGATTTGCTGACCGTAATTCTTGGTGAGTTCCACGGGCTAGGAGTCACTAGTCTAAAAAGACAAACGGTCGTTGAGCTGACAGAGCAAGATGCAAGTGTCTCATGCATAGAAAACTGTTTCCGAGTAAAATTTGAAGATTCATCACTCTGTATTTATTTTTCAAACGGTTGTAAAGTTGAAGACGAGCAAATTACTAAAGGTAATGTGCATATTTGATTTTTTGTGTACAGTTACTTGTGTCAAAAGTCCACTTTTGGTTACTTACGGGCCGGCGATCCTCATGCTTTGCAAAAATATAGGAACGGGCTTAAAAACATTAATCCTTAAAATATTGACTGGAGTGAATTTAACTTAAAGTTGAAGTTCTTTATTTAAACTTAGTTAAAAATTTTACAAAAACAGCAACCATTGGTTATATGCGTATGGGATTGTATTTTTCTGCATAACAACTCAGGTTTGAATAGATGAACTCAGGTTTGTTTCATACATGCATGCAAGGAGATGGGAGAACCCTCCGCATTTCGGGTGCCTGGGGGGCTCTCAAAAAAGGGGTAAAATATGTTATCCTTTTTTCAAAAAATTTGAAAAATTTTGTTTGGGCGAAATTGCATAAACAGTTACCCTTTTTTCGCAAATTTTGAAAACACTTGCAAAATTTGGGGTAATATTGGTAGTTAAGGGAGGCTGCGTCCTGATTTCCGAATATATGGCCAAAACGGACTCCACGTATAATAATGTCTGTACACTTACTGTACTGTTGAAAAGACATATAAATATCAGTCAGACCACATAGCAGGGGTCTCGGTGTTAATGTGTCTAGTTCACTTCATTTGTTGTTTCAGTTTTTTCTTTTGGTTTAGGATTGAATTTCTGGAAACAGGGACCGAAACGGTGCCATAACCTACGCTTCAGACCTCTTCAACCAGCTGAATCCGAGTAAAAAATTTGATTTGGATGAAGCTGCTATTCCAGTTTGATAAAAGCCACTACTTTCCCCTAAACCAGCGAAGTGTTGCGCAGTATGTCTGAAGTGCGTGAAGTCGTACGAGAATTGCGGGTCGAATTAAATGGTTTAACGAATTTTAGATGTACTTGTTACAATCACATGTTTTTTTAAAACAGCCCTTGCCAATTGTCACCCGTCTTTTTCATTAGTTTTTTTGCATTATATTCAGTATTTTCCAAGTTTGTTTCACCATATAAGGTCAAATTGTTCTGTTTTTTATTCGTTCTAGGTTCGTAACTATCCAGCAAAAACAACTACAACTTACAATTATGTCCACAATTCAAGATAGAAAGTGGAATAATTTTATCATCAGCAAAAGCGCGAATAATTATTGAGAACACATAGTACAATATTTAATAGTTCTGCGTCTATTACATTCCTGGTTTATATCTTTAGGCCATCAAGCACGTTTTGCAAGTAAGCTTAAACTTATTTTAGATAGACTGCGTTGTGTGTGATGTGCGTGCAGTACTGAGAACATTCTAATATAAAACGCGGCACCAATCTTTTTTTAAAGCCAACATTTTAGCAGGGTTTGTGCAATGCTTAAATTTTGGTGCAAAAATATTGAATCACCTGATTCTTGTCCAAGAAAACAAGCTTATTACTCTTTGTGTTATTTATATGTCCAGAACCCTAATATAAAAACATGGGTCACCTGTCTAATAACAGTTTTGCAGAAAACTGATTTGACTTCGTGTTGGACTGATCAAAATGTTGATGACAAAGTTCGATTTATTAGAGACGTTCGTGCTCGCCTAGTCCGCAAGTTTTTTGCATGAGTGGAACCTGGAAATGAATACGTTGCCTAGTTTGGACTTGTATGTCAAATTTAAAAAAGGTTTCTGGCTGGAATAACATTTTAATGTTATCAAAAATAGAAGACAAGCCTTTATTAAGCTGCGATTATGCTCTCATAATCTGGAAATTGAAAGGGGTCGTTGGGATAGGCGTACTACTCATAGATTACCAAAGGTACTTACGTGTTTGTCGGATTTGTACGTTGAACAAAGTCGAAGATGAAATTCACTTTTTTACTAATTTGTCCAAAACTTCCTAACCTGCGTTCTTTTCCCATTCAAACGTATTTAGACCCAAATTCCCAAGACGTAGAAAATTATATTCGTCTAATGGAATCAGACAATGCAGCGACTTTGACAAGCGTAGCAAAATTTGTATTTTTTGCATTTAATCAGCGTGCTTCTATGTTACTGTCATATCTTGAAAATTAATTATCAATACTAATCATATTTTTGCTTTACTAACCATTACTGCTTTAATATGTTATTATTTTGTTTGTCTTAATAGCACAGTATGTCCTGTTAATGGGATTTTGTGTTGGCACTATATGTAACTGTCTGTATTACTTTTTTGTCTAATAAACAAACAAACATATTTCGTGCTTTCGTGCTTTAGCACAATAGTGCCTTAGCACTTGTGCTTTCTCGGTTCATACTTCGTGCTTTGTGCTTTAATGCTTACACAAATGTATCCTTTTGAGGTGCTTAGGACGTGCTTTGAAAACATTGAGGAATTTGATGTTTTGAAAGTGTGCCTTAGTCATTTGGCAATCAAAATTAAGCTTGAATTTTGACTAGACAGATTTTTTATAACATTATCGGTCTGTTTTATACTATATTTAAAGTTTTAAAAAAATGAATTCTGGTTTCTTTATATTTGATGTAAATTTTAGGGTTTTTGTGTTTTAGATAAAGGTACGGTCTTTATACATTTTGTGTTTTTTTCACCATACTCTAGTCATATCTATAACGGAGTAAAAATTTTGGAGGGGCCTTTCCGCCCAAATTTGGGGGACCCTCACCTCGGTAACGAACGCGTGTAAGCGAAATCGAAATAGCACTTTTTGTGCTATAGCGCTTTTTTTATGCGCTATATGCGCTATATGCGCTATAAGCGCTATGGAATTTGCTATATGCGCTATTTGCGCTATAGCGCTTTTTGGGGGTGCTATATGCGCTATTTGCGCTATATGCGCTATCGAAGGTGCTATATGCGCTATTTGCGCTATAGCGCTTTTTGGGGGTGCTATATGTGCTATTTGCGCTATATGCGCTATCGAAGGTGCTATATGCGCTATTTGCGCTATAGCGCTTTTTGGGGGTGCTATATGCGCTATTTGCGCTATATGCGCTATCGAAGGTGCTATATGCGCTATTTGCGCTATAGCGCTTTTTGGGGGTGCTATATGCGCTATTTGC